>CAUYUJ010020582.1:669082-743032 GCA_963575745.1 Prorocentrum cordatum | reverse complement strand
CTGCTTATGCCGCGCAAAGTCCTCTTCTATTAAGAAATCGCAGTCGCAGAGCTGGCAGACGAGCGGTCCCGTCATGACTGACTGCACGGTTAGAGAAAACGCGCAACTGGTTCCCCTCTACTTCGCCGCCGGGGACGTAGCAGCTCTTCCCCGCGGGAGCAGCCAACGCTCTCCGCACTCGCTCCGCGTACCTCTGCGCAAATTCCCTGTGCTGCGCAGGCTGAGGAGCACCGCGGCAGGACACAAGCTCTTTGTAGGTGGCCAGGCGCCGCAGGATTGCCTTGTTACGAATGCCACTCTCCAGCATCAGCAGATCCTGGTCGATCCTGTTCTGCGCCTCCTCAGCGAACCCTTCCATGGGGTTTGGCCTTTCCTCCGCCTCCGCGATGCGAAGCATTGTTTTGCCATCGTTTTCCGCCTGCTGGAGTGCCTGGAGCTCGGCCTCCTGCTCGGGAGAGAACTGCTTGGCCTTCAATCCTTTCCGAACTAGCCAGCCTAGTTGCCGCTCTGCAACACTACGCCCGGCGGACTCCTTCGGAAAGCGGCCGAGGTCTCGCACCTGCTGCATGACCTCCTCGATCTTCGTCTGCTGCATGAGCCCGTCGGACTTCGTATCCGCCTGCTGCAGAGTTTGAAGCTCGGCCTCCTGCTCCGGTGAGTAATGCTTGGCCTTCCGTGTTTTTCGGATGTGCCAAGCCAACTGCCGCTCTGCAAGCGGGCGTTGAGCGCTCTCCTTCGGCCAGCTGCCGAATTCGCGCACCTGCTGCAGGATCTCGTCGGTCTTCTGCTTCCGCTTGAACTCCTCGGTTGCAGCACGCTGAGCAGCAGCGCTGACGGCGCGTGACTCCTCGAGGTCTTGCAATTCCAACATCACGTCATTAGGAATGCTCTCGCGGTGTTCAAAGAAACGTTTGGCCAACTTGTTTTCGGCTCGTGCTTCCTCAGACGTTTCTTTGTGTCGCATCGGCATGCGACCGAACTGCTTCACGTCCTCGACGAGCGTTTGCCAAGATCCGCTTAATGCAGAACGCTGATGGGCAGCGCTGACAGCGGCTGACTCTGAAGGCGTGGCGCATTCGAGGGCTTGCAACTCTAACAGAACGTCATTAGGAATGCTGTCGCGGTGGTCGGAGAAACGTTTGGCCAACTTGTTTTCAGCTCGTGCTTCCTCGGACGTTCCTTTCTGGCGCTTCGGTATACGACCGAACTGCTTCACCACGTCAACAGTCCTTTGCACAGTACCGCTCAACACAGCACGCTGAGGAGCAGCACTGTTCACTGCAGCAGGCTGAGGAGCACCGCTGTTGGGTGCAGCAACGTCAGGAGCATGGCGCTGAAGGGCAGCGCTGACAGCGGCTGACTCTGAAGGCGTGGCGCATTCGAGGGCTTGCAACTCTAACAGAACGTCATTAGGAATGCTGTCGCGGTGGTCGGAGAAACGTTTGGCCAAGTTGTTTTCAGCTCGTGCTTCCTCGGACGTTCCTTTCTGGCGCTTCGGTATACGACCGAACTGCTTCACCAGGTCAACATTCCTTTGCACAGTACCGCTCAACACAGCACGCTGAGGAGCAGCACTGTTCACTGCAGCAGGCTGAGGAGCACCGCTGTTGGGTGCAGCAGCGCCAGGAGCATGGCGCTGAAGGGCAGCGCTGACAGCGGCTGACTCTGAAGGCGTGGCGCATTCGAGGGCTTGCAACTCTAACATAGCGTCATCAGGAATGCTGTCGCGGTGGTCGGAGAAACGTTTGGCCAACTTGTTTTCAGCTCGTGCTTCCTCGGACGTTCCTTTCTGGCGCTTCGGTATACGACCGAACTGCTTCACCAGGTCAACAATCCTTTGCACAGTACCGCTCAACACAGCACGCTGAGGAGGGGCACTGCTCACTGCAGCAGGCTGAGGAGCACCGCTGTTGGGTGCAGAAACGTCAGGAGCATGGCGCCCAGACCGAAAGCTACCAGCATGCCGTGGCATTACTGTGTGCAGTGGGTGCTGGAAAGTTCCTCTGTAAGGATAGCTCTAGGCAAGATGGCTACGGAGACATTGATGATGATGATGGTGATGAGGGAAATTCGTTGTGGAGGATGTTGGTGATGGTGATGATGTGAATCAGTGATGTTGATGGTGATGATGATCAATGGCGATGATGAGGTCGCAAAAGATCTGCAGGCTGAGAAGCACCGCAGGCCAACGTGAACCAGTCGTGCTGATAGTGATGATGGAGGCGGTTCCAGTAAGTAAGATAAACTGCTATGCATTGACGTATGCTGGAAGGAAACTCGGTATCAATGAGTTGATATACAATGAGGTGTCCGAAAACGAGACACTGCTATCAACGCTTTTATAACTGAACGAACCTCTGATACCGACACTGCTACGAACATGGGAGGTGTCTTGAAATGAGGCACAGCCAGAGTTGATATACAATGAGGTGTCCGAAAACGAGACACTGCTATCAACGCTTTTATAACTGAACGAACGTCTGATATCGACACTGCTACGAACATGGGGGTTGTCTTGAAATGAAGCACGGCCATGACCTGATTTAGGGTCCAATGAAACACATGCAGAAATGTTTTTTTTTCGGGAAAAAGACAGGGACATCAATGCGGAAATTCTCTGTAAACGAGACACTTTGAACGACTGCAGAACAGGCGCTTGTAGCAAAGGAAGTGCAGGCTGAGAAGCACCGCAGGCCAACGTGAATCAATCCGTTGGGCAACCTGAGCACAGACCGAAACTCTGCGCAGGCACTCTCAAGGGAGCCAGGGCAGGCTGAAGAGCAATGCAGGCCGCAAACACTACTCTTGCACCAGACGCCACAACAGTAAATAGTGCAGGCTGAGAAGCACCGCATAAATAAACAAGGCAAAGGAAACTACCAAACGATATGTTTGAGGCAAACCTAGCTGGCATCCCGCAAGGCGAAGAACAAAGACGCTTGCCATGTCCAGCAAGCTGAGAAGCATCGCTGACAAGACATCAGAAGCTCATCTCAAGCTTTCTCCTGAGGGGTGGCTTTCAAGAATTCGGCACTTCTTGGCGGATTCCGGCGTCTTGCTCCACTCATTCATCCGCTTATGCTCGCCTGATTGCTGAAGCTCTGTGCGCATCCCCAGTGTTCTCAATTTTTTTAATGAAGTACTGCGCCTCAGACACGACGGAGTCGTCAATGTGGGTCACGCTGTGCACCGTCATGCCATCTTTTGAACAGCCAGTAATGAGCAACAAGCAGACTCTGTGCTTCGCTCGGTTGGGCGGATCCATTTTGAACGAGAGCAAGTTGTCAACTGAGCAATGTCCGTGAATCGTCACTGAGTGGGAACACTCACCGTCAGAAGCGTCCGCGACACCTGGTGTGGACACGACGAAGCCAGCCGCAGTGGATACGCACCGAGACTTCTGCGTGGTACGAACGAGAACGACTGCCAAGTGGCAGTTCCGGGTAAGCTGAGAAGCATCACCCCCGCCACCCGCTGGTGAGTACTGCACGCGCATGCCGTAGAAGGGACAAGACCGTATCTCAGAGAGCTGTGCCGCGAGCATTGCATCCTGGCTCTCGCGGCACTGCTTCAGGATCTCCAAGACGACATTGTAAGACGTATTCGGGGCGTGCGATATCTGAAGAGGTGAAACGGCCACCACAGTCGTGTTGACGAAAGTCCGTTGAGGTGTGTCATCCTGTGCATTCGCAGCCACATTGCGCACGCGTCGTATGATGCGACAATTGCTCAGTGGAGGGAAGGAGATAGCTTTCTCGTCGTGAACTTTTTTTGAATTCTTGCATGCTATCAATGCCAGTCAAGGCGAAGGCTGCCGCTTGGGATACGCCGACTTTGCACGAGCCACTGAAATCACGAGCAGTAGTCGTAAAGAAGACGCGCTCGCCTGTGTTCTCCACCACAGAGTCGGCTGGCTCCGGTTCCTCAAGCCTCATCCCATTGACCTGCAACAAGAGTGGCAAGGTTGCATTCGGATCTTCCGACGCCATAGCCAGAAAGGCACAGCAGGAGAGGAGTGCTTCTCCGGTGAGAATCTGCGAAGCGTGGTCTGGATCCCATGTGCCCGCATGAGCGGTGGTCAGCTGCTCCCGTTCCTTCGCGAAGTCTTGAGTGGCTGCTAAGTCGTGTAGTTGAGTCATTCTGGGACAAGAGCATGCAGAATCCACCACGCGATCCTGCGACAAGTTCAGCTCCAGTTTGCCGTCGAATTTGCCCGCCACGTTGAGAAACAGCAGCGGTTGTCCTTTGTGAGAGCGACAAAGCTCTATGTTGGTGGATCCCCAGACTGCAATCACCGCCTCCGCTGTCTTGGAGTTACTCGTCTGTGTGCCGTCGACCAGATGTACACTTGCCACTGGAGGGTGGCCAGCGGGAGTGCGGGTTTCTGAAACAGAATGAACCACAGCCATGACATCGAAGCAACGCTGCAATTTGATGTTCATCATGTCTGCCACTGTAGTCGCTGGAGCCGGCGCCGATGCCAAGGAGGTCTCCTCCGGAGAGCTTTTGAGCACTGGAGTGCAGGTTGTGCGCTTGAGGTCGACCACGACACGAACAGACGTATGCACAAAAGCGTCCTGCTGCCGACTGTCCAGGCCGACGCTGGAGAGTTTCCACGCCGTCGTCGGAGGGAACTTTTTCAGAGCAGCTTGGACTTCTGCTGGAGTTCCTTTGAGGATGGCCTCACAATAGTGCTCTGAGTCTGTGCCAAGCAGAATGCATGTGAATCTGTTTGCATGGACTAGCTGGCCATTGTTCCTGCTCTTGTACGAGTACTTGATCTCCCTGGGCTTGTATACTCGGACAAGGACGTCTTGGGTTTTGGCGCTGCTCTTCGTGAGAAAACCCAGTGGAGACGTCGGCTGTTCTGCAGCAGCAGCCATGGTAGCTCACCCGGAGGATCACCGTGGAGCGCACAGTGACACAGGCTGAGAAGCACCGTGCACGGCACGGTGAGACTGGTTGAGCGGATGCGGACAAGGTTCGCTTTTGCCGCGAACTCCTGCAATCCAAGTTCTTTGAACCAGAACGGCAATGATTACAGAATTGCAAAGTTACAAGTGATGCCTCCACGAAGCACCCCCCCTGTGGAGTCGAGAAAGCGTGTTGCTGTATGTGTGCGTGACTGGATGGATGTGATGTGTGTGCTGTGTGGTGTACTGTATTGTTTTGTGATGTGCTTCATACTTGTCTGTGAGTATTCAATTTGCTGCGGCACTGTATGTGGTCTATATATTTTCTTGCGTATGCTGTATGCGGTGCTTGCTCTGTGCTGTGGTGTTCATGCTCGTGCGATGACTCGATTCTAGCCACCAAGAGAAACTGGTATGCATTCGCTTATGCGAAAAGGAAAACGATATCAAGGAGTTGATATATAATAAGTTGTCCGCAAACGAGACACTGCTATCAACGCTTTTTATAACTAAACGAAACAGTGGTATTTTTTTTTTTTTCGGGGGGGGGGGGGGGGGTGGGACCTTTTACTTTTTAACAAAACATGAGTTTCGTTTTTTACCTGAGGCATTGCTTATGATCGGATTCGGATTTCACGAACCACATTCGAAACATATGGGGCGCAATGATATCAATATGGGAAGTCTCCGCATATATCAATATGGGGCGACCGCACAACAAGCGCATGTAGCAAAGGATCTGCAGGCTGAGAAGCACCGCGTGCAAACGTGAATCAATGCGTTTGGCAACTTAAGCACAGACAGACAGTCTGTGCTTAGGTTGCCGAACGCATTGATGTGTCCTCACTCTTTCCAATCTTTTTTTTCCTTTTCCAAGTCAATACGGATCGGCGCTGCCCCATCAGCACCTGCATGTTTAAGGAAGATCGAGATGTGGCCACAGGAGAGAATGCTGTTCATGAGCATACACGCAGGCTGAGCAGCACCGCAGGCTGAGCAGCACCGCAGGCAAACGAACAAGGCTTCAGGAACTCGCTGCCTAGTGCGGCCGCATCTTGGGCACCCACTCCTGCACCCACTGCAAGACGTTATTCTTATGCTCGTTCCAAAAGCACAACATTGCAGATATAGTGCAAACAGGTACCGACTTGCCATTACCGCCGGAGCCGAGTGTCAAAGAGATCGCTTTCAAAGCCTGTTGCTCCCGAATCTTCGAAGTCATGCCGGGCATGATTTTTCTCAAGCCAAGGCGCGATCCGCTTGGAACCGGCCACGAACCAGACAAAGCGCAAAGGTCACCAGGCAGCAAGTGTGGCAATGTCAGTTTGGATCTGAGCCCAGCCAGCAAGGTGATTTCCAGAATTCGCTTGCATTTGTATGCTCCACGGCCATCGACCTCGAATCCGCGCTTGTTCGCGAGTTGGAAGACTAGTTTGACAAGACTGAGAAGCACCTGTCGCCGCCGAACAGTCTGCAGGGAAGCCGTGCACGACGAGAGCAAACGCGCCATCTTGTTCCCCGCGACGCGCATGAACTGAACAAGCTGCACTGCCAGGTTGCCGCGACAAATCTTCCCAGGATGTTGGCCGCCACGGTGCACTACCTCCGCAGTATCAAGGTAGCGCTTGAGGCCTCTCAAATCGTTCTGAGCAAGGTATGGCGCTGCAGCATCCACGGTCGCTGCCAAGCCCGTCATGGCAGCAATGTAAATCATGCGCACAAGGTGGCGGGAACGTGCCAGAACACTCATGCTGCGCGAACCTCGCAGGCTGAGAAGCACCGCGGCACCATGCTCCAGAGATTCCTGCAATTTGCGTTGATCGTCAGGGTCAAATGGTTGATATACAGGGTTGTCTGGCGATCGAACACCTGAAACGAATTCGGACAAGAGCTTGTCATTCACACAGCCATGCATTGATGCTATGCCTGAGCATATGCAATCACGCGTTTGCTTAGCTGCACATGCCCCACATGCGAATTGAACTTCTGAATTCGAAGGCGGAGGAAAACTCCGCATGCGGGAGCGAGCGACGGCATCTCTGAGCAAGCACCGCTCATACCTGTTCCTTGCTGTCTTTAGGCCCAGTAACAATGAAGATATGACATTGAACTGCAGCGACACTTTCACAGGACGTTTGTACTTGGAGCGCCTAGTCGTTCTCCTCGCAGCACGGCGGCGACCTGAAATCCGCAATCCGAAATAGATAATGAGCAGTTGTCCAAAATGATTTCGGTCAACCCCTTTGTCGAAAGCTGTCCCGGGAGTTTCCAAATAATTAACGATGTTTCCGAAATATGAACACACAACAAAAAACCTGTAATGCACGAAGCAATGCACCAGAATCCCGCAGAACAACATTCCCGAAACAATTAAATAAGTATGGAGATGTCTCAAAGTAGAACCCAACGAAAACGAAATACAACATGGGCGGACGGAATGAGCAATGCCAAACCATAGTAGCACTCCTCGGGGTGGCCAAGTCTTTCTTCTCCATGGTGGGAACGACCGCGGGTAAAAACCTCCTGGTCACACCTTTTTTCGTTTTCAAAAGGAATTTCTTCACCATGGCTACTACACCGAGGAGCACCAGGAAGAACCACGCAGGCTGAGAAGCACCGCGCCACGTGGTCACACGGCGCAAGGCATGTACAGAACAGGACAGCTCTAAGCAAAATGGCGACGAGGAGGTTAAGGATGATGATGATGGTGATGATAGGGAACACGGTATCAGTGAGTTGATGTACAATGAGTTGTCCGCAAACGAGACACTGCTATCAACGCTGTTATAACTAACCACAAACGAGACACTGCTATCAACGCTTGTATAATGAAAAAGAAACGCTGGCATTGACACTACTAGCAATACCAAAGATGAGTTTAAACGAGGCACTGCCATCAACCGATTCAACTTCCAATAAAAGAAGATCACAAATGATTTCAGTCTGAATGACCCATGGCTATCAATACGAGAAGTCTCTGCAAACTATACACTTCTGGCGACCGCCGCGCACGCGCGTGTAGGAAATCGTTGATGATGATAGTGATAATGGAGTGGGGGCCAGTAATGAAGATACACTGCTGTGCATTCACTTGCTGCTAAAAGGAAACTCTGTATGAATGAGTTGATATACAATGAGTTGTCCACAAACGAGACACTGCTATCAACGCTTGTATAATTAAAAAGAAACGCTGCTATCGACACTTCCACCAATACTAAAGTTGACTTTAAACGAGTCACTGCCATGAACGGATTCAACTGCCAATGAAAGAATATCACAAAACAATTTCAGCCTGAAGTGGGAGACGCGTGTAGCAAAGGATCTGCAAGCTGAGAAGCACTGCAGGCCAACGTGCACCAGTCGTGGTGATGATGATGATGGAAATCGGTGATGGTGATGTCTGCCACTGTAGTCGCTGGAGCCGGCGCCGATGCCAAGGAGGTCTCCTCCGGAGAGCTTTTGAGCACTGGAGTGCAGGTTGTGCGCTTGAGGTCGACCACGACACGAACAGACGTATGCACAAAAGCGTCCTGCTGCCGACTGTCCAGGTCGACGCTGGAGAGTTTCCACGCCGTCATCGGAGGGAACTTCTTCAGAGCAGCTTCGACTTCTGCTGGAGTTCCTTTGAGGATGGCCTCACAATAGTGCTCTGAGTCTGTGCCAAGCAGAATGCATGTGAATCGGTTTGCATGGACTAGCTGGCCTTTGTTCCTGCTCTTGGACGAGTACTTGATCTCCCCTGGGCTTGTATATCGGACAAGGACGTCTTGGGTTTTTGGCCTGCTCTTCGTGAGAAAAACCAGTGGAGGACGTCGGCTGATCTTGCCAGCAGCAGCCATGGTAGCTCACTCGGAGGATCACCGTGGAGCGCACAGTGACACAGGCTGAGAAGCACCGTGCACGGCACGGTGAGACTGGGTGAGCGGACGCGGACAAGGCTCGCTTTTGCCTCGAACTCCTGCAATCCAAGTTCTTTGAACCAAAACGGCAATGATTACATAATTTCAAAGTTACAAGTGATGCCTCCACGAAGCACCCCCCCTGTGGAGTCGAGAAAGCGTGTTGCTGCATGTGTGCGTGACTGGATGGATGTGATGTGTGTGCTGTGTGGTGTACTGTATTGTTTTGTGATGTGCTTCATACTTGTCTGTGAGTATTCAATTTGCTGCGGCACTGTATGTGGTCTATATATTTTCTTGCGTATGCTGTATGCGGTGCTTGCTCTGTGCTGCGGTGTTCATGCTCGTGCGATGACTCGATTCTAGTCACCAAGAGAAACTGGTATGTATTCGCTTATGCGAAAAGGAAAACGATATCAAGGAGTTGATATAGAATAAGTTGTCCGCAAACGAGACACTGCTATCAACGCTTTTTATAACTAAACGAAACAGTGGTATCGACCCTACTACAAACATGAGTTGTTTTTACATGAGGCATTGCCATGAACGGATTCGGAATTCAATGAACCACATTCAGAACATATGGGGCGCAAGGATATCAATATGGGAAGTCTCCGCATATATCAATATGGGGCGACCGCACAACAAGCGCATGTAGCAAAGGATCTGCAGGCTGAGAAGCACCGCATGCCAACGTGAATCAATGCGTTTGGCAACCTAAGCACAGACAGACAGTCTGTGCGTAGATTGCCAAACACATTGATGTGTCCTCACTCTTTCCAATCTTTTTTCCTTTTCCAAGTCAATACGGATCGATGCGCAGTGGAAGCCCTAGGCGAATGCGGCGCTGCCCCATCAGCACCTGCATGTTTAAGGAAGATCGAGATGTGGCCACGGGAGAGAATGCTGTTCATGAGCATACACGCAGGCTGAGAAGCACCGTATATGAAAATAAATCAGACTCTGAATGCACCGCAGGCTGAGCAGCACCGCAGGCAAACGAACAAGGCTTCAGGAACTCGCTGCCTAGTGCGGCCGCATCTTGGGCACCCACTCCTGCACCCACTGCAAGACGTTATTCTTATGCTCGTTCCAAAAGCACAACATTGCAGATATAGTGCAAACAGGTACCGACTTGCCATTACCGCCGGAGCCGAGTGTCAAAGAGATCGCTTTCAAAGCCTGTTGCTCCCGAAACTTCGAAGTCATGCCGGGCATGATTTTTCTCAAGCCAAGGCGCGATCCGCTTGGAACCGGCCACGAACCAGACAAAGCGCAAAGGTCACCAGGCAGCAAGTGTGGCAATGTCAGTTTGGAACTGAGCCCAGCCAGCAAGGTGATTTCCAGAATTCGCTTGCATTTGTATGCTCCACAGCCATCGACCTCGAATTCGCGCTTGTTCGCGAGTTGGAAGACTAGTTTGACAAGGCTGAGAAGCACCTGTCGCCGCCGAACAGTCTGCAGGGAAGCCGTGCACGACGAGAGCAAACGCGCCATCTTGTTCCCCGCGACGCGCATGAACTGAACAAGCTGCATTGCCAGGTTGCCGCGACAAATCTTCCCAGGATGCTGGCCGCCACGGTGCACTACCTCCGCAGTATCAAGGTAGCGCCTGAGGCCTCTCAAATCGTTCTGAGCAAGGTATGGCGCTGCAGCATCCACGGTCGCTGCCAAGCCCGTCATGGCAGCAATGTAAATCATGCGCACAAGGTGGCGGGAACGTACCAGAACACTCATGCTGCGCGAACCTCGCAGGCTGAGAAGCACCGCGGCCCCATGCTCCAGAGATTCCTGCAATTTGCGTTGATCGTCAGGGTCATATGGTTGATATACAGGGTTGTCTGGCGATCGAACACCTGAAACGAATTCGGACAAGAGCTTGTCATTCACACAGCCATGCATTGATGCTATGCCTGAGCATATGCAATCACGCGTTTGCTTAGCTGCACATGCCCCACATGCGAATTGAACTTCTGAGTTCGAAGGCGGAGGAAAACTCCGCATGCGGGAGCGAGCGACGGCATCTCTGAGCAAGCACCGCTCATACCTGTTCCTTGCTGTCTTTAGGCCCAGTAACAATGAAGATATGACATTGAACTGCAGCGACACTTTCACAGGACGTTTGTACTTGGAGCGCCTAGTCGTTCTCCTCGCAGCACGGCGGCGACCTGAAATCCGCAATCCGAAATAGATAATGAGCAGTTGTCCAAAATGATTTCGGTCAACCCCTTTGTCGAAAGCTGTCCCGGGAGTTTCCAAATAATTAACTATGTTTCCGAAATATGAACACACAACAAAAAACTTGTAATGCACGAAGCAATGCACCATAATCCCGCAGAACAACACTCCCGAAACAATTAAATAAGTATGGAGATGTCTCAAAGCAGAACCCAACGAAAACGAAATACAACATGGGCGGACGGAATGAGCAAAGCCAAACCATAGTAGCACTCCTCGGGGTGGCCAAGTCTTTCTTCTCCATGGTGGGAACGACCGCGGGTAAAAACCTCCTGGTCACACCTTTTTTCGTTTTCAAAAGGAATTTCTTCACCATGGCTTCTACACCGAGGAGCACCAGGAAGAACCACGCAGGCTGAGAAGCACCGCGCCACGTGGTCACACGGCGCAAGGCATGCACAGAACAGGACAGCTCTAAGCAAAATGGCTACGAGGAGGTTAAGGATGATGATGATGGTGATGATAGGAAACCCGGTATCAGCGAGTTGATGTACAATGAGGTGTCCGCAAACGAGACACTGCTGTCAACGCTGTTATTACTAACCACAAACGAGACACTGCTATCAACGCTTGCACAATTAAAAAGAAACGCTGGCATTGACACTACTAGCAATACCAAAGTGGAGTTTAAATGAGGCACTGCCATCAACCGATTCAACTTCCAATAAAAGAAGATCACAAATGAGTTCACTCTGAAGTGACCCATGGCTATCAATGCGAGAAGTCTCTGCAAAAAACTACTTTTTTTTAACCCCCCCCCCCCCAAACCTTTTTTTTTTTTTTCACTTCTGGCGACCGCCGCGCACACGCGTGTAGGAAATCGTTGATGATGATCGTGATAATGGAGTGGGGACCAGTAATGAAGATACACTGCTGTGCATTCACTTGCTGCTAAAAGGAAACTCTGTATGATTGAGTTGATATACAATGAGTTGTCCACAAACGAGACACTGCTATCAACGCTTGTATAATTAAAAAGAAACGCTGCTATCGACACTTCCACCAATACTAAAGTTGACTTTAAACGAGTCACTGCCATGAACGGATTCAACTGCCAATGAAAGAATATCACAAAACAATTTCAGCCTGAAGTGGGAGACGCGTGTAGCAAAGGATCTGCAAGCTGAGAAGCACTGCAGGCCAACGTGCACCAGTCGTGGTGATGATGATGATGGAAATCGGTGATGGTGATGATGATCATGGAGTCGGTGCCATTAACCAACGTACACTGCCATGCATTCACTTATGCTGAAAGGAAGACGGTATCAGTGAGTTGATATACAATGAGTTGTCCACAAACGAGACACTGCGATCACCGCTGTTGGAACTAACCACAAACGAGACACTGCTATCAACGCTTATATAATTAAAAAGAACCCTGCTAATGACACTACTAGCCATACTAAAGTTGAGTTTAAGCGAGGCACTGCCATCAACCGATTCAACTTCCATACTAAAGTTGAGTTTAAACGAGGCACTGCCATCAACCGATTCACAAACGATCTCTGTCTGAAGTGACCCATGGCTATCAACACGAGAAGTCTCTGCAAACTGAACACTTCTGGCGACCGCAGCGGAGACGCGTGCAGCAAAGGAACTGCAGGCTGAGAAGCACCGCAGGCCAACGTGAACCAGTCGTGGTGATAAGGATGATTGGAATCTGTGATGATGATAGCGATCATGAAGTCGGTTGTAGTAACCAACACACACTGCTATGCATTCACTTATGGTGAAAGGAAACTCGGTATCAGTGAGTTGATATACAATGAGTTGTCCGCAAACGAGACACTGCTATCAACGCTTTTATAACGAAGCGAACCCATCAGAACACTGTTATCAACGGAAAGAATGCTATAAAAGGACAAAGCGCTAAAGTGTGCACCGATGTGTTCGACGACTGCGCATGTAATGATGTGACGATATACAGACTGAGCCCTTCGTGAATGTGTACATGTTTTTCTGACGCCTACAAACGGCGCTGACGTGTGTGAGAAAATTGTCCGCGCAGCAAAAGCCGGCGAAGCGTGCGGGAGCTCGCATGCTGAGAAGAACTACGTCTGCAGACCGCAAGCTGCAAAAGGTTGCGAGCGGCTCTTGGAAGATGTTTACGGAACGGAGCTAACGTGTCTGAAAACATTGGCATCGAAGCGAAGAGCCTCGGAGCCCTGCAGCCTGAGAAACACCGCAGGAACTCGCATACTGAAAAGGAATGCATTGCAAACCGCGCGCTGCGAACCCTGCAGGCTGAGAAGCACCGCAGGATGTCGCATGCTGAAAAGCACTTGTACTGCAGAGCGCAGGCTGCGAAATCTGCAGGCTGAGAAGCACCGCAGGAACTCGCATGCTTTCGAACACTACTGCTCGAGACCGCAGCTGGAGAGCGGCAGACCGCAGGCTGAGAAGCACCGCGGGCAGAGAGACTTGCAAAACTCAGATGTCCTGATCGTCTTGGAGGAAGTCACGCCAGTCCGGCGGCTGCCAAGAATCGATGATGCGACTGGAGCCACCGCCCGTGCTGCCGCCGATGTCCAGGTAGTCGCCATCGCCCCTGAACAGACGGCCGTGCCCCAACGCCAGAATCGCTTGGTTGCGGATTTGAAGCAGCGCTCCGCTCTCAAACATCTGCAACACGTCCAGCTGCCTGCGCGTGAAGTTCGGCTTTGGCTGGCCAGCCTGGGCAGACGGAAGAGCGCCGACACGACGGACCTCTTCGCGATGGCGGGAAAGCCGCTCCCCCTCGTTGTAGCGCGCGATGGCTTCGGCCTTCTGGTGGTGCAGACGGCGCCGCTGTTCCCGCGGAGCTTCCTCGGGAACTGCTGTATCACGGCCCTCGCTGTGATCAGCTTGCAACGCTTGCGTTAGCCAATCAACGTCGAAGCGCCCTGAGAAGGCCAGCACCTCCCAGATCTGTTTGGTGCCGGCCACACGTTGCAAATGGCGATGCCACCGCTTACGCTTCTGGTCTTTCACAAACTTGGCGAGGCCACCCAAACCTGCACCCTTGGCCTGGCCACCTTTTCCCGCAGGCTGAGAAGCACCGCGAGAACCTTTCTTACCGCCTGGCCCTTTGTTGGGACCCTGCGGAACCGCATGGCCCCCTTGTGGCGCAGACTTGCCTCTCGCTTTTCCCTTTTCGACATCCCGTTCCTGAAGCGCACGCTGCTGCCGCGACTGCTCGTACTGGTCGCGGGCTAGTCTGACAAATTCCTGGCGCTCAGGCTCCGTGAGAACGTAGCGCATGTCGTCGATGTTCTTGCTCCGCAGAAACTCATGTCGAAGCTGAAAGACAGAGATAATGGCTCGGCCAGTCTCCTCCTGAGACGCAAAGGCCGTGTCATATGCCGAGCCAGGCTGAGGAGCACCAGCTGGATCAGTGTCCGCTAGCTCCGTGGACTTCCTCTTTTTGAAAAGCAAGAGACTGAGATGAAAGAGGACTTTCGGATCGTACTCATCGTCGTACCTTTCGTCCCAAAACTGCCTCAGCTCCCTGTGCAAGTCGTTCGCGCGAGTTTGAACGACATCCTCGACGTAGTCGGGATCAGCCGGTGAAGTCGGTGAAAGCGGAGGAGTAGGGCTCGGCGACCGATCCCTGTGCACAGAAGACTCGGCGTCCGCCTGTACGCTGGCGTCGGCGTCGGAGACGTTTTCGACGACAATCTTCCGCCTCTTGCTCTCCCCAGGCTGAGAAGCACCAGGGGGAGTGAGCACAACCGCCACGGCATCGTGTGCGTCGTTGCGCATGCCACGATCCGTAAAAGATGCGCCAACGGCAATGGAGCAGAAACGGGCGACTGCTCCGCAGACCGCGACGTGGTCGCCTTTGAGGTCGGCCGGAGTGGCATGGACCTCCCAGAGCTTCTCGTCGTTCTGCTGGCGCTGGTAAGCCTCCCGCGCCTCCTGGAAAGTCAGGTTGTCGTCGCCGACTACAAGCAGAACGACTGGCACGTGCGGCTCCGAAGCATTGAGAATCTGAGCGATGCCGTCCAGGTGCAAGCGGAGATGGCGAACTGTCCGCTTTCGAGTCTGAATGGTCGGCGGTTTCTTGCCGCACACGATGTGCATGTTGGCGATCACCACGTGGAACTTGTCATGGCCTGGTTTGTTCACCTCAAAATGTGAAATAACAGCATCAATCTCTCGGCCGCTAGGAGGCCTGTAAACTTTGCTGTCTTCGCACAGAGTCAGTTTCGCAGGCTGAGAAGCACCGCGGAAGCCCCAGAGAGTCAAGTAGTTGTCGACCTCCGAGAAGCCAATGCCATCACCGAAAGGCTTACTGAGGATCTCTGTCACGTTGATCGCTGCTCGGCGAAAGCCTTCACGGAACGCACCGACCTCGCATGCACAGACAATATCAGCATCAGCGGTCCCCACTATCGTGGCGCACACCCTTCCGAAGTTAGCGCAGTGAGTGGCCGCCTGCTTACCAGTCATCATGCCCTGCTCGAACCCGAAATTGAAGGGGGCGACCGTGAAAGACGCAGGCTGCAGAGCGCCAGGACCAGGCGTCTGTCGACCTTCCTCCGCAGGCTGAGAAGCACCGCGAGGCGGCGATACTTCGGACGAACCTCGCGGAGCAGAGGCTGCGGATGAACGTTCCATATAGCGGTACGGCCAGGGGAACGCCAGTGCAATCGAAACTCTAGTGACGAGCACGTTGAGTGAAATGGACTGCAGTGTCACTAGCAACTCCTGAACCAAGCACGGCTGTCGCGGAAGGAATATTAGATGTGACCCGAGACTAACCTAGTGAAAACTCAGAGAAATCAGTGTGTGTGTGACGGTTGTGTCAGGGAATTGAAAGTTGAGATGTGACAAGACGACAAGGACACTGTGTATGAGTGTTGCATGATCGTGTGAGAACGAGTGTTGCCCAGGAGTGTCGCCCAGATATGAAGCTCTGAGAGGTCACAAAGCACAAAGTGTGTGACTGTCGCGTGGGATTACTCTGAATGTATCCCGGGATTGCCGTTCCAGACAGCCAGATAACCCGGCGTGTATACCTCTTGTGTGCAATTGTTCCAAATGTAGCCTGGGAATGGCGTTCTGGGAGGTCTCGGACACGAAGTGTTTGACTCTTGCATCCTGTTATTCCGAATGTGGCCTGGAAATGGGGTTCTGGGATGCCAAAGAGCTCGAAATGCATTTCTGTTGCATCCCGTTAATCAGAATGTGGCCCGGGAATAAGGTTCTGGGGTGTCAAGTACGAAGAATTGTATAGCTGTTGCGTCCGGCTATTCAAAATGTGGCCCGGGAATGGAGTTCTGGGAACTCGAAGACCAGGAAGTGGCCTACAGTTGGCTCCGGGCATCCAAAATGTGGCCCGGGAATGGAATTCTGGGAACTCGAAGAGCACGAAGTGTGTGACTGTTGCATCCGGCCCTCCAGAATGTGGCCCGGGAATGGAGTTCTGGGAGCTCGAAGGGCACGAAGTGTGTGACTGTTGCATCCGGCCCTCCAGAATGTGGCCCGGGAATGGAGTTCTGGGAACTCGAAGAGCACGAAGTGTGTGACTGTTGCATTCGGCCCTCCAGAATGTGGCCTGGGAATGGAGTTCTGGGAAATCGAAGAGCACGAAGTGTGTGACTGTTGGCGAAAAACGAGCCCGGCACCTGCCGCCCGGCAACTCCCAACACCTGCCCGGACCCCCCTGTGGAGTGATCTGTGAGCTCTTTTGAGTCAACTAGAAACCTATCAGTCTTCGCTGTTAGGTAATGAGACCAACACCTTCGTACAATCAATGATTTTGCTATGAAGGAAAATGAGCGCGGCCCCCTCAGGATGCCAAAATGGGGCCAAAGCCGAAGTAAAATTATCCCGGCAAAGCAACCTAACAGCCATGTGTAGGAGCATATCTGGAAGCATTCCCCTTAAGATTCGGATGAGAATCCAGTTGTAGAATTCTGCTGTTCTCGCAGTCGTAGTCGCATTCGCGATGACAGTCGCAGTGGCAACGGCAGTTGCAGTCACAGCCTCAGCCTCAGCCTGCCTCAGCCTCAGCCTCAGCCTGCCTCAGCCTCAGCATGCCTCAGCCTCAGCCTCAGCCTGCTTCAGCCTCAGCCTCAGTCTGCCTTCAGCCTCAGCCTCAGCCTCAGGCTGCCTCAGCCTCAGCCTGCATTCAGCCTCAGCCTCAGCCTCAGCCTGCCTCAGCATCAGCCTGCCTCAGCCTCAGCCTCAGCCTGCCTCTGCCTCAGCCTCAGCCTGCTTCAGCCTCAGGCTCAGTCTGCCGTCGGCCTCGGCCTCAGCCTCAGCCTGCCTCAGCCTCAGCCTGCATCAGCCTCAGCCTCAGCACGAAGCGACCCAGCTAGAAGGACAAAGCGCTGAATGTACACCGATGTGTTCGACGACTGCGGATGTAATGATGTGACGATATACAGACTGAGCCCTTCGTGAATGTCTACATGTTTTTTCTGACGCCTACAAACGGCGCTGACGTGTGTGAGAAAATTGTCCGCGCAGCAAAAGCCGGCGAAGCGTGCGGGAGCTCGCATGCTGAGACAGACTACGTCTGCAGACCGCCAGCTGCAAAAAGTTGCGAGCGGCTCTTGGAAGATGTTTACGGAACGGAGCTACGGTGTCTGAAAACATTGGCATCGAAGGGAAGAGCCTCGGAGCCCTGCAACCTGAGAAACACCGCAGGAACTCGCATTCTGAAAAGGAATGCATTGCAAACCGCACGCTGCGAACCCTGCAGGCTGAGAAGCACCGCAGGATGTCGCATGCTGAAAAGCACTTGTACTGCAGAGCGCTAGCATCTATCTCGGGCTCGGACCCCCCGTCCTGATCCAGAACGTGTCCGGCCACGGCCTGAAAATGCCGTTCCAACTCCCGAGGATCAGCTGGCACTCCGGCTCTGGGACACTCCAGTACGTCTTGAGCACCTTGAGCCAGGCCCCATCTCGGGATCCCCACAGCATGCTGTACTTGACCGAGACCGTGCCGAACTCATAACAATTGACCTCCGAAGGACCTGCGAGTGCAGGCTGAGAAACACCACGCGATTTCAGGGCACGGCATTGCGTGTCACATGAGTGCAGGCTGAGAAGCACCACATCTCGTTTGCCAGAGATCACTCCCAGGTTATTTGATCCCGCAACACCAGCCACGGCGTAGCTGCCACAGGGGCCGCAGATAGCAACGGCTCGGTCACCCAATTGGCGTTCCGGTGAGTCACAATTCGCGCGTGGCTCCACGAGCCTGTGTAGCGCGATTTGCGGGGCACCAGTGCGCTGTAGGTGTTGTTGCCGTAGCAGAAGACGGCCTCTGAGCCCAGTGCGGATTCCAGCGGACAGCGTAGACCCTGTGGACGCCATTGCGGATGACGTCGCGCGCACCTTCGATATGTGCCACCCATCGAAGCCAGTCAAATGCTGAGCCATCTGTGATGTCAACAGCACCTGGGGCAGTCTCGCCATGGTGGTAGTGCAACAGCGATTGGAGAGCGGCGCTGGCTTCGTCGCGGCCCACAATCTGGCGCGAGCAGGCTGCCTCTTGCAGGTGCTCCTGTGTGAAGAGCAGTGGGGCATCACCGCCAGTCTCGGCAGGCTGAGCAGCGCCACCGTCAGGCGCGGCAGTCTGGGCAGCGCCGCCACGAGGAACATGAGGCTGAGCAGCGCCAGGCTCAGGCACGGCAGGCTGAGCAACGGCGCGTGGTGGACCGACATAGGTGGGCTCATCGGGTCGGCCGTTCTTATGGTAATGCAGGCGCATGGCTGAAACGTCTGCACGACGGAACTCGAAGAAGTGCCTGCCGTGGCCATCCGTGTTGGAGTAGTTAGGGTCGCGCTCTGTCTCGATGATGCGAAAGAGAACCTGGGCGATGCCCTGCCCGATTATGCGCTCAGCGAAACCCGGAGCGGCAGACCGAAGCAGTTGCTTCCAGTCGTAGGACGGGTCGTTTGTTACGTCTTTGAACGACAAGTTGTTGACAATGCACTCGGCGCGCAGCGCGCGCTGCCCCTGGCAGGCGGTCTTGCCGCCCATCCCTGGTGCACGGCGGATGTCTTCGAGGTGAGCCTGCTCAAAGACCACGTCGACACCTGGCTGAGGAGTCGGTGCGGGCGGATCCGGCAGAATCTCCCACGGGCCATCGCACGGGGCTGGGGGTGGCGGGGGCGATGCCTTGCCGCGTGCTGGCATTGTGACAAGGCAGGCTGAGGAGCACCGCCGCGGCTGGACGGCCAGGTGAAAGTCGAGCAAACATGGTTAAGGATGATGATGATGGTGTTGATAGGAAACCCGGTATCAGCGAGTTGATGTACAATGAGGTGTCCGCAAACGAGACACTGCTGTCAACGCTGTTATAACTAACCACAAACGAGACACTGCTATCAACGCTTGCACAATTAAAAAGAAACGCTGGCATTGACACTAATAGCAATACCAAAGTGGAGTTTAAACGAGGCACTGCCATCAACCGATTCAACTTCCAATGAAAGAAGATCACAAATGAGTTCACTCTGAAGTGACCCATGGGTATCAATGCGAGAAGTCTCTGCAAACTATTCACTCATGGCGACCGCCGCGCACGCGCGCGTAGGAAATCGTTGATGATGATAGTGATAATGGAGTGGGGGCCAGTAATGCAGATACACTGCTGTGCATTCACTTGCTGCGAAAAGAAACTCTGCATGAATGAGTTGATATATAATGAGTTGTCCACAAACGAGACACTGCTATCAACGCATGTTTGTTTGTTATTTCTTGTTTTTTGTTGTTTTTTTTTTTTTTTTCTTTTTTTTTTTTTTGTCTGTTTTTTTTTTTTTTTTTTATTTTCTTTTTTGCTTCTTGTTTTTTTTTTTTTTCTTTTTGTTGTTTTTCTTATTTGATTTTTTGTAATCTTTTCTCTTTTTTATTCTTGTTTCTTTTTTTAAGGTTTTTGTTTTTTCTTCTTTTTCATCGTTTTTCTTTTACTTTTTTTTTTTGTTTTCTTTTTCTTTGCTTTGTATAAGTAAAAAGAAACGCTGCTATCGACACTTCCCCCAATACTAAAGTTGTCTTTTAACGAGTCACTGCCATGAACGGCTTCAACTACAGTGTAACGAAAGGAACTGCAGGCTGAGAAGCACCGCAGGCCAACGTGAACCAGTCGTGGGGATGAGGATGAGTGAAATCTGCGATGATGATAGCGATCATGAAGTCGGTTGTAGGAACCCACTTTTGTAGTAACCAACATACACTGGTATGCATTCACTTATGGTGAAAGGAAACTCGGTATCAGTGAGTTGATATAGAATGAGTTGGTCGCAAACGAGACACTGCTATCAACGCTTTTAGAACGAAGCGAACCCATCAGAACACTGTTATCAACGGAAAGAATGCTGTAGAAGGACAAAGCGCTGAATGTACACCGATGTGTTCGACGACTGCGTATGTAATGATGTGACGATATACAGACTGAGCCCTTCGTGAATGTCTACAAGTTTTTCTGACGCCTACAAACGGCGCTGACGTGTGTGAGAAAATTGTCCGCGCAGCAAAAGCCGGCGAAGCGTGCAGACAGCCAGCTGCAAAAGGTTGCGAGCGGCTCTTGAAAGACGTTTACGGAACGGAGCTACGGTGTCTGAAAACATTGGCATCGAAGCGAAGAGCCTCGGAGCCCTGCAGCCTGAGAAACACCGCAGGAACTCGCATACTGAAAAGGAATGCATTGCAAACCGCACGTTGCGAACCCTGCAGGCTGAGAAGCACCGCAGGATGTCGCATGCTGAAAAGCACTTGTACTGCAGAGCGCAGGATGCGAAACCTGCAGGCTGAGAAGCACCGCAGGAACTCGCATGCTTTCGAACACTACTGCTCGAGACCGCAGCTGGAGAGCGGCAGACCGCAGGCTGAGAAGCACCGCGGGCAGGGAGACTTGCAAAACTCAGATGTCCTGATCGTCTGGGAGGAAGTCACGCCAGTCCGGCGGCTGCCAAGAATCGATGATGCGCCTGGAGCCACCGCCCGTGCTGCCGCCGATGTCCAGGTAGTCGCCATCGCCCCTGAACAGACGGCCGTGCCCGCACGCCAGAATCGCTTGGTTGCGGATTTGAAGCAGCGCTCCGCTCTCAAACATCTGCAACACGTCCAGCTGCCTGCGCGTGAAGTTCGGCTTTGCCTGGCCAGCCTGGGCAGACAGATGGAGGGAAAGCCGCTCCCCCTCGTTGTAGCGCGCGATGGCCTCGGCCTTCTGGTGGTGCAGCCGGCGCCGCTGTTGCCGCAGAGCTTCCTCGGGAACTGCTGCATCACGGCCCTCACTGTGATCAGCTTGCAACGCTTGCGTTAACAAATCAACGTCGAAGCGCCCTGAGAAGGCCAGCACCTCCCAGATCTGTTTAGTACCGGCCACACGTTGCAAATGGCGATGCCACCGCTTACGCTTCTGGTCTTTCACAAACTTGGCGACGCTACCCAGACCTGCACCCTTGGCCTGGCCACCTTTTCCCGCAGGCTGAGAAGCACCGTGAGAACCTTTCTTACCGCCTGGCCCTTTGTTCGGACCCTGCGGAACCGCATGGCCCCCTTGTGGCGCAGACTTGCCTTTCGCTTTTCCCTTTTCGATATCCCGTTCCTGAAGCGCACGCTGCTGCCGCGACTGCTCGTAATGGTCGCGAGCTACTCTGACCAATTCCTGGCGCTCAGGCTCCGTGAGAACGTAGCGCATGTCGTCGATGTTCTTGCTCCGCAGAAAGTCATGTCGAAGCTTAAGGACAGAGAGAATGGCTCGGCCAGTCTCCTCCTGAGACGCAAAGGCCGTGTCATATTCCGAGCCAGGCTGAGGAGCGCCAGCTGGATCAGTGTCCGCTGGCTCCGTGGACTTCCTCTTTTTGAAAAGCAAGAGACTGAGATGATGGAGGACTTTCGGATCGTACTCCTCGTCGTACCTGTCGTCCCAAAGCTGCCTCAGCTCCCTGTGCAAGTCGTCCGCGCGATTCTGAACGACATCCTCGACGTAGTCGGGATCACCCGGTGAAGTCGGTGAAAGCGGAGGAGTAGAACTCGGCGACCGATCCCAATGCACAGAAGACTCGCGGTCCGCCTGTACGCTGACGTCGGCGTCGGAGACGTTTTCGACGACAATCTTCCGCCTCTTGCTCTCCCCAGGCTGAATAGCACCAGGGAGAGTGAGCACAACCGCCACCGCATCGTGTGCGTCGTTGCGCATGCCACGATCCGTAAAAGACGCGCCAACGGCAATGGAGCAGAAACGGGCGACTGCTCCGCAGACCGCGACGTGGTCGCCTTTGAGGTCGGCCGGAGTGGCATGGACCTCCCATTCCTTCTCGTCGTTCTGCTCGCGCTGGTAAGCCTCCCGCGCCTCCTGGAAAGTGAGGTTGTCGTCGCCGACTACAAGCACAACGACTGCCTCGTTTAGATTCTCAAGAATCTTGGCCAGGCCGTCCAGGTGCAAGCGGAGATGGCGAACCGTCCGCTTTCGAGTCTGGATGCTCGGCGGTTTCTTGCCGCACACGATGTGCATGTTGGCGATCACCACGTGGAACTTGTCATGGCCTGGTTTGTTCACCTCAAAATGTGAAATAACAGCATCAATATCTCGGCCGCTAGGAGGCCTGTAAACTTTGCTGTCTTCGCACAGAGTCAGTTCCGCAGGCTGAGAAGCACCGCGGAACCCCCAGAGAGTCAAGTAGTTGTCGACCTCCAAGAAGCGAATGCCATCACCGAAAGGCTTACTGAGGATGTCTGTCACGTTGATCCCTGCTCGGCGAAAGCCTTCACGGAACGCACCGACCTCGCAGCCACAGACCATATCAGCATCAGCGGTCTCCACTATCTTGGCGCACAACCTTCCGAAGTTAGCGCAGTGAGTGGCCGCCTGCTTACCA
This sequence comes from Prorocentrum cordatum, assembly GCA_963575745.1. Lineage (NCBI taxonomy): Eukaryota > Dinophyceae > Prorocentrales > Prorocentraceae > Prorocentrum > Prorocentrum cordatum. The sequence goes on along the minus strand of CAUYUJ010020582.1, from coordinate 720,160 downwards.
GTCATCATGCCCTGCTCGAACCCGAAATTGAACGAGGCGACCGTGAAAGACGCAGGCTGCACAGCGCCAGAACCAGGCGTCTGTCCACCTTCCTCCGCAGGCTGAGAAGCACCGCGAGGCGGCGCAGGCTGAGAAGCACCGCGAGGCGGCGACACTTCGGACGAGCCTCGCGGAGCAGAGGCTGCGGATGAACGTTGGACATGGGGGTACGGCCAGGGGAACGCCATTGCAATCAAAAACTCAGTGGACTGCAGTGAATGAATGTAGTGGCCAATTGAATGCAGAGGACTGCAGTGTCACTAGCAAGTCCTGAACCAAACACAGCTGTGGCGGAAGGAATATGAAGCGTCTGGCTATTCAAAATGTTGCCCGGCAATGGAGTTCTGGGAACTCGAAGACCAGGAAGTGGACTAGAGTTGGCTCTGGGCATCCAAAATGTAGCCCAGGAATGGAGTTCTGGGAACTCGAAGAGCACGAAGTGGCTTACAGTTGGCTCCGGGCATCCAAAATGTGGCCCGGGAATGGAGTTCTGGGAAATGGAAGAACACGAAGTGGCCTACAGTTGGCTCCGGGCATCCAGAATGTGGCCAGGGAATGGCGTTCTGGGATGTCGAAGAGCACGAAGTGGCCTACAGTTGCATCCGGCCCCCCAGAATGTGGCCCGGGAATGGCGTTCTGGGATGTCGAAGAGCACGAAGTGGCCTACAGTTGCATCCGGCCCCCAGAATGTGGCCTGGGAATGGAGTTCTGGGAAGGCGAAGAGCACGAAGTGTGTGACTGTTGGTGAAAAACGAGCCCGGCTCATGCCGCCCGGAAACGCCCCAACACCTGCCCGGACCCCCCTGTGGAGTGATCTGTGAGCTCTTTTGAGACCACTAGAAACCTATCAGTCTTCGCTGTTAGGTAAAAACTGCTTCGAAGCGAGGGGGGCGGACGAGGGGACCGCCTCAGGAGGTTTTGGACGGTTTTGGGCCTCAAAATCGTCCGCTTTACGACGGTTTTGGAAGGATTTTGGCCTTCTCGCCTTTTCCGCTTTCCGACGCTCGAAGACGGCCCAAGAGGCCTCCAAGAGCGCCCCAGAACGGCCCAAGAGGTTTCCAAGAGCGCCCCAAGACAGCCCAAGAGGGCCCCAAGACGACCCAAGAGACGCTCAAGACGGCCCACGAGGGCCCGAAGACAGGCCCAAGAGGGGGCCAAGAGGGGGACCACGGACCGAAAATCCGAGCCTTCCGCCCCAAGAGGGCGCCAGGAGGCCCAAACAGGCCCCCAAGAGGCCCCAAGGGGCCGCCAAGAATCCCCCGAAGAGGCCCCAGGAGGCTCCCAAGGAGCCCAAACGAGGCCCCTACAGAGGCCCCAACAGCTTCCAAAATGGCCCCGAAGAGGCCTCGAGCCCGCCTCCGAGCTTCCTCGCCGCGAGGGTGCCAACACGGCCCCAGACCGGCCCAGGACGGCCCAAGGCGCGCTCAAGACGGCCCAAGACGATTCCAAGACGGTCCCAGGAGGGTGCGCCCAGGACGGCCCAAGGACGCGCCCGTTCGGGGCCTCAAGACGGGCCAAGATGGCAAGAGAGTCCCAGCTGGCAAAAATCGTTAATTTTCCATTGTTTACTGTTACACCCTTTGCGTTTCCCGCCATTTCGGCGGTCCGATGCACCAAGAGGCCCCAGAAAGTCCCAGGAGGGTCCGAGGAACCGCCCAGGAAGGCCCCAAGACGGGCCAAGACGGACCCAGCACAACCCAAGGCGCGCTGCGACGGCTCAAGACGGCTCCAAGACAGCCCCAAGAGGGTGCCAACACGGCCCCTGCTGGGCCCAGGACGGCCCAAGGAGGCGCACAGGAGGGGCCCAAGACGACTCCAAGGCGGCCTCCTCACGGTCCCAGACGGCTCCAAGACAGCCCCACGAGGACCCCGATGGGCCCAGGACGGCCTACGGACGCGCCCATGAGGGGCCCACGACGAACCAAGACGGCCCCATCAGGGCAAACGGCGCCCTCAAGACGGGCCTAGACGGCTCCAAGACGGCCCTTTGAGGGAGCCAACGCGGCCCCACACCCTTCGGGCGCACACTTGGGGGGGCTGGGAGCTTGCGACAAGTCTCCCACATTCATTGTCCTGCCCCATTCTGTTCGCCTGGAGGCCTCCTCCAACCCTGTGGGCGAACAAGAGGAATCCCAGCGGGACGCCAACCCTGGGGCCCGTGGGCCCCGCGCCGCTTGGGCAGAAGACGAACGCCGGGTCTGACAGGCCAGCTACCGCCCCCCTTTGCCCGATATGCTGTGCCATTCTGTTCCCCCAGGGGCCTTGGCAAACTCTTCGGGCCAAGCAGACCGGACCCCTGGGACAGCAGCCAATTGATATGACCCTGGGACCTCTCCGCATTCTTCGGACGAGCATCTGGGGGGCCCAGGAGATTCGGACATGTCTTCCCCATTCCTTGCCCTGTCCCGTTCTGTTCGCCCGAAGGCCTCCACAGACCCTCTGGGCGAACATAATGGGACATGGCGAACAAACCCTCCCGTTGGCGGTGATGCGACTGGATCGCACCATCAAGGCGCGCCCGGAGGTGATGGCCGACCCAACAGCGGTTTCTCTTAAGAGTTCACTGGATTTCAAATTTTCTTGAAGCTCTCTTGGGCCCTCCCTGTAGATCCTTGCGAGCCTCCCCGGCGCTTTCGGTGGCTTTCCCCGATGGCCTCCCGAGCCCTTCCCCGAGCGCTCCTGAGACGCCTCAGATGGGCTTCGACTTCGACGCACATCCCCGAGAGACTTCGAAACTGTCCTCAATAGGAGGGGGGTGAACGAGCAGTGCGCTGGGCCAAGCTGCTGCAGCGCTGCAAGAGCTCGGACACGAAGGCGCGGTTCTCGCTGCCGCCGCCCGAGCCGCCGCCGTGTTTGTAGATTTTCGGTACAATCTGCGCCGTTCCTCCGAGAACCATTCCAGAAAGATGTCGTGGACGGAGTCCACGGGTCAGCCCTAGTCAGCTACAATGCTGGGATCAGCGCGTGCGAGAAGGGCGAGGAATGGCAGCATACTCTGGCGCTGCTGAGCGAGATGCGGGAGGCGAAACTGCAGCCCGACGCCATCAGCTACAGCGCTGGGGTCAGCGCGTGCGCGAAGGGCGAGCAGTGGCAGCGGGCGCTGGCGCTGTTGAGCGAGATGTGGGACGCGAAGGTGGAACCCAACGTCATACAATGCCGGGAAAAGTGCGTGCGAGAAGGGTTTCTACACAAATTGCTTTCTCTCGGTTCCGAGCCGTGGGAGAGGGCGCCCCGACGGCCTCACGACGGCTCCGAGACGTTCCTGACGCCGCCCCGACGGCCCCAAGACGGCCCCGAACCGCTCAAGAGGGCTCCCCGACGACCCCAAGACGGTTCCGAGCCGCTCCAGAGGCCACCCCGACGGCCCCAGGTGCGCGCCGAGCCGCTCAAGAGGCCGTTCCGATAGCCCCAAGGGCCCTCAAGGCAGGCCAGGAGCCTCCAAGGACGGCCCTCGAGGATTCCTCACGACAGCCCCGGGACGCAAAAATCGTCTCGTCCCCCCCGGAAAACTCACGTGTGTGGCATTTTCGTGCTTCTCCGACGCGCCCACGACGGCCACAGAGCCCCCCGCGATCGGCCCCAGATGCCCCCATCAGGGCTCCGACACAGGCCCACGACGGCCTATGAGGCGCCCAAGATGGCCCCAGAGGCATTCAAGACAGTTTCAAAGACGGCCCGAAGACGGCCCAAAAGGCGGGCCCCAAGACGGCCCCGAAGGCACCCAAGACAGCCCCAAGAGCCGCCCAAGACGGTCCACGACGGCCCCCAGACGGCCCAAGAGGCGCCCAAGAGGCGCCCAAGACGGCCCAGGACGGTTCCGAGACGGCCCAAACGGCACCGACGAGAGCACGCGAGGGCCCCCAGAGGCCTCCTCGAAGCCGAAAAAAAGAAGCCCCAAGAGGCCCCCGCACGGGCCCCAGGAGACCCTGCGTGGCTACAGAACCCTCCGGCAGAGGGGGGGCGGACGAGAGGTGAGAGGCAGAGCGCAGGCACCAACAGCCGTTTTCGATGCTCCGAGGGTCTACGATTGACGATACAAGATTCAGGGCATGCAGGATTGAGGCAAGAAGGAGGAGGAGGTGGAGGAGGAGGAGGAGGAGGAGGAAACCCGAAAAGGCCCAGAAGGGAGCCTCATGAGGGTTCAGAGAACGTGCGGAGCTCTGAACGTGGCCCCAGGACGGCCCAAGAGGAGCCCAGACGGTCCAAGAGGGTCCCAGAAGGTCCCGAAGAGGCCACAAGAGGACCTGAGAGGCCCTCAACCCCCCAAGAGGCCCAAAGAAGCTTCAAAGTTGCCTCCAAGAGAGGGGCCCGCCGCAGAACTCCAACAGCACGGCCTCCCCAACGCAGCGAAGCACGTCCGACCCGACAGCGGTTTCTGCTGAGATCTCGTTGGGTTTCACGCCCTCTCGAGGCTCCCTGGAGATCCCATGGCGAGCCTCCCCCGCGCTCCCGATGGCTTCTCCCAGGGGCCTCCCGAGGGCTCTCCCCCGGCGCCCCCGAGACGCCTCAGGTGGGCTTCGACCGTGGAGCGCACCTCTCCGAGAGACGGCACAGTACTGCACTCCACACGCCGGGGGCGACGGAGCACGTGCGCCGAGGGCCGAGCTGGCGATCCTTTCTTTGTCTTGCCGGTCGGCGCGGCCCCCCCCCCCCCCCTCCCCCCCCCAGATATCGGGCGCCTCGAAAAAATCGAGACGGAGGTTTTTCGTCGTCTTCGGCCCCTCGGGGCCCTCGCCGGGCCTCGGGGCCGTCAAGAAACGACTCGGGATGAGGAGCCGGTCCCGGCGAAGTGGTCGGGATGCCAGGGGCCCGTGTCTTGAAAAAAGCGAGACGTCGGATGTTCGGGTCGTCCCCCCCATGGAGTGGATTTGGGCTGTTTTTTGGCGCCCGTTTCGAGCGGGTGCAGTCTCCCCCCAGAGGCAGCACGCTTGCAAAGAGTTGCACTGAGCAGGGGTCTGGAGCCAGACCCCCCCCTCCCCCCCCTTCCGCCCAATGTCGAAACGCCGAGCAATAAAACGCTCACCTGCTTGAGCGCTGCAAGAGCACACGAAGGTGAGGTCTCGCTGCCGCCGCCCTGGCCGCCGCCGTGCTCATAGGTTTTCGGCAAAATCTCCGCCGTTCCTCCGAGAACTATTCCAGAAAGATGTCGCGGACGGAGTCCACGGTTCAGCTTTAGTCTCTTCTGAGGCGCCCACGACGGCCCAAGAGTCACCCAAGGAAGCCCCAAGAGCGGCCAAAGGCGGTCCAAGACGGCCCCAAGCCAGCCCCAGAGGCGTCCAAGACGGCCTCTGACGGCCCCAAGACGGCCCAAGGGGCACCCAAGCCAGGACGGCCCAAGAGGGCTCCCAGGAGGCCGCAAGACAGTCCAAGGGGGCCCCAAAAGGTCCCCAGAAGGCTGAAAAGAAAACCCGAGAGACCCCCAAACTGTTCCCAGGGAGAAGGACGCGCCCGCCATCGGTGGCCGCACAGGGAGCGTTGCCCTCCTCCGTGGGTGCGGGCGCGAGCGAAAGAGCGCCGAATCATGAACAGCAGCATTGGGCGCCACTTCCCTGTACTATTGCCTCCCAGCTCCAGGGCGCTCTGCGCCGCTGCCGGCCAAGCGAGGCAAGATACACCGGAGGCCTCCGGGGAGCGCAGTCCCCAGCACGGTCTGATCCCACAGGGGCGCAGAGTCCCTGCGCGTCACAGTGAGCCCCCATGCGCAGCCCGCCGTGCGACATTCCAAGCGACCTGGGGCAGCATCGATCTCTTCCGCGGGCACGAAGCAGACAGTGGCAACGGCTGGAGACAGCAGCAGCAAGCAGCGGCAGGCAGCGGGTAGAAGCACGAACTCACCATCAGCAACAGCCTGCAGCCACAAGCAGCAAGAACACCCAGCAGCGGCCTCAAGCACTACCAACAGTATGCAAAAGCGGCAGCAAGCAGCAGCACGCAGTAGGATGCGCGGAATGCGAGGTTGGGCCCCGCAAGCAGATGCCAGTTCGTGCAGATTTTGTGGACGGAGTCCACGGGTCAGTCCTACCGACGTCGCCAGCTTTCCAGTGCCCACAACCCACGACGACGACGAGCACCACCACGACAGCGACGCCGACTACGACGGGTACGACGGCGGCCTCGCGGCGGCGACGATAACGACGCCGACGATGACAGCGACGACGGCGGCCCCGCGACGGCCGAGCTGCTGGAGCGCTGCTGGAGCTCGGACACGAAGGCGCGGTCTCGCTGTCGCCGCCCCGGCCACCGCCGTGCTTATAGGTTTTCGGCAAAATCTCCGCCGTTCCTCCGCGAACTATTCCAGAAAGATGTCGCGGACGGAGTCCACGGGTCAGCCCTAGTCTCTACTACATTGCAGGGGCACGTGCGTGCGGGAAGGGCGCAGGCTCAAATGTCTCAAACCCGCCCCGGGCTGGCCCCGGGCCGCCCCGGGCCGCCCAGGCAGGCCCCAGGACATGTCGAGAGGGCCCCCAGGGCCCCAGAAGCCCCCAAGACGGCCCCGGAGAGCCCCGGCACGCTTAAAGATGGGCCCAAGACGCCCCAGATTCGCCCCAGGCGGCCCAAGAGGCGTCCAAGACGCCCGAAGAGGCCTCCCAAGAGGCCTCCCAAGAGGGCCCCGAGCGACAGAAATCGTCGATTTCTATTGAGTTTTTCTATGTTTTCGGCCTCCTCGCCTCTTCGGCTTCCCGACGCTCCAAGACGGCCCAAGAAGTCCCCCCGACCGCTCCAAGACGGCCGAAGAGGACCCCAAGAGAGCCCCAAGACGGGCCAGGAGGGCCCCCAGACGGTCCCAAGACGCCCCAGGACGGCCCCAGGACGGCCCAGGAGGCGCCCAAGACGGCCCAAGAGGCACCCAAGACGGCCCCAGGAGCGGCCCAAGACGGCCCAAGACAGCCCAAGAGGCGCCGAGGCGGGTCTCAGACGGCCCCAAGACGGCCCAAGAGGCACCCAAGACGGCCCGAGAGGGCCCTAAGAGCCCCCCCGGGAGGCCCAAAAGAAGGCCGAAGAGGCTCCGAAACGGCCCCCACGAAGCCTTCAGTGCCTTCAGAATTCCCTCCAGGAGCGGGGGAGCGGACGAGAGGCGACAGGCATATCGCAGGCAAAAACGCCCCAAGAGATCCCCAAACGGCCCCCACGAAGCCCTAAGTGGCCTCAGAATTGCTTCCAGGAGGGGGGGAGCGGACGAGAGGCGACCGGCACATCGAAGGCACAAAAGAACAATGTTGGACGCTCCGAGGGCCTTCGATGTTTCTCTGTTGGAGAGAGTCGTCGTAGGATCGACGATTGCCGACCGAGGGCAGCGAATCCAGTGGAGGCCCAAGAGGCCCCCAGGAGCCCAAAAGAGATCCCCAAGAGGTGCCACGGGGCTTAAAAACTGCTTCGAAGCGAGGGGGGCGGACGAGGGGACCGCCTCAGGAGGTTTTGGACGGTTTTGGGCTTCAAAATCGTCCGCTTTACGACGGTTTTGGAAGGATTTTGGCCTTCTCGCCTTTTCCGCTTTCCGACGCTCGAAGACGGCCCAAGAGGCTTCCAAGAGCGCCCCAGAACGGCCCAAGAGGTTTCCAAGAGCGCCCCAAGACAGCCCAAGAGGGCCCCAAGACGACCCAAGAGACGCTCAAGACGGCCCACGAGGGCCCGAAGACAGGCCCAAGAGGGGGCCAAGAGGGGGACCACGGACCGAAAATCCGAGCCTTCCGCCCCAAGAGGGCGCCAGGAGGCCCAAACAGGCCCCCAAGAGGCCCCAAGGGGCCGCCAAGAATCCCCCGAAGAGGCCCCAGGAGGCTCCCAAGGAGCCCAAACGAGGCCCCTACAGAGGCCCCAACAGCTTCCAAAATGGCCCCGAAGAGGCCTCGAGCCCGCCTCCGAGCTTCCTCGCCGCGAGGGTGCCAACACGGCCCCAGACCGGCCCAGGACGGCCCAAGGCGCGCTCAAGACGGCCCAAGACGATTCCAAGACGGTCCCAGGAGGGTGCGCCCAGGACGGCCCAAGGACGCGCCCGTTCGGGGCCTCAAGACGGGCCAAGATGGCAAGAGAGTCCCAGCTGGCAAAAATCGTTAATTTTCCATTGTTTACTGTTACACCCTTTGCGTTTCCCGCCGTTTCGGCGGTCCGATGCACCAAGAGGCCCCAGAAAGTCCCAGGAGGGTCCGAGGAACCGCCCAGGAAGGCCCCAAGACGGGCCAAGACGGGCCCAGCACAACCCAAGGCGCGCTGCGACGGCTCAAGGCAGCCCCAAGACAGCCCCAAGAGGGTGCCAACACGGCCCTTGCTGGGCCCAGGACGGCCCAAGGAGGCGCACAGGAGGGGCCCAAGACGACTCCAAGGCGGCCTCCTCACGGTCCCAGACGGCTCCAAGACAGCCCCACGAGGACCCCGATGGGCCCAGGACGGCCTACGGACGCGCCCATGAGGGGCCCACGACGAACCAAGACGGCCCCATCAGGGCAAACGGCGCCCTCAAGACGGGCCTAGACGGCTCCAAGACGGCCCTTTGAGGGAGCCAACGCGGCCCCACACCCTTCGGGCGCACACTTGGGGGGGCTGGGAGCTTGCGACAAGTCTCCCACATTCATTGTCCTGCCCCATTCTGTTCGCCTGGAGGCCTCCTCCAACCCTGTGGGCGAACAAGAGGAATCCCAGCGGGACGCCAACCCTGGGGCCCGTGGGCCCCGCGCCGCTTGGGCAGAAGACGAACGCCGGGTCTGACAGGCCAGCTACCGCCCCCCTTTGCCCGATATGCTGTGCCATTCTGTTCCCCCAGGGGCCTTGGCAAACTCTTCGGGCCAAGCAGACCGGACCCCTGGGACAGCAGCCAATTGATATGACCCTGGGACCTCTCCGCATTCTTCGGACGAGCATCTGGGGGGCCCAGGAGATTCGGACATGTCTTCCCCATTCCTTGCCCTGTCCCGTTCTGTTCGCCCGAAGGCCTCCACAGACCCTCTGGGCGAACAGAATGGGACATGGCGAACAAACCCTCCCGTTGGCGGTGATGCGACTGGATCGCACCATCAAGGCGCGCCCGGAGGTGATGGCCGACCCAACAGCGGTTTCTCTTAAGAGTTCACTGGATTTCAAATTTTCTTGAAGCTCTCTTGGGCCCTCCCTGTAGATCCTTGCGAGCCTCCCCGGCGCTTTCGGTGGCTTTCCCCGATGGCCTCCCGAGCCCTTCCCCGAGCGCTCCTGAGACGCCTCAGATGGGCTTCGACTTCGACGCACATCCCCGAGAGACTTCGAAACTGTCCTCAATAGGAGGGGGGTGAACGAGCAGTGCGCTGGGCCAAGCTGCTGCAGCGCTGCAAGAGCTCGGACACGAAGGCGCGGTCTCGCTGCCGCCGCCCGAGCCGCCGCCGTGTTTGTAGATTTTCGGTACAATCTGCGCCGTTCCTGAACCATTCCAGAAAGATGTCGTGGACGGAGTCCACGGGTCAGCCCTAGTCAGCTACAGCGCTGGGATCAGCGCGTGCGAGAAGGGCGAGCAGTGGCAGCGGGCGCTGGCACTGCTGAGCGAGATGTGGGGAGCGAAGCTGGAGCCCGGCGTCATCAGCTACAGCGCTGGGATCAGCGCGTGCGAGAAGGGCGAGCAGTGGTGTCGGGCGCTGGCGCTACTGAGCGAGATGTGGAAGGTGAAGTTGGAGCCCGACGTCATCTGCTACAATGCTGGGATCAGCGCGTGCGAGAAGGGCGAACAGTGGCTGCCGGCGCTGGCGCTGCTGAGCGAGATGTGGGCGGTGAAGTTGGAGCCCGACGTCATCTCTACTACATTGCAGGCACACGCGCGTGCGAGAAGCACGCTGCCTTAATGGCTCCTCCGGCGCCCCAGCGGGTGCCAGCGGGCCTCTCTGGGGCGGCCTTGGGCCGCTCCAGGACGCCCAAAGAGAGCCCCAAGAGCGCCTCACGACGGAGGAGGAGGAGGAGGAGGAGGAGGAGGAGGAGGAGGAGGAGGAGGAGGAGGAGGAGGAGGAGGAGGAGGAGAGGAGGGAGGAGGAGGAGGAGGAGGAGGAGGAGGAGGAGGAGGAGGAGGAGGAGGAGGAGGAGGGGAGGAGGAGGAGGAGGAGGAGGAGGAGGAGGAGGGGGAAGGGGGAAGAGGAGGAAAGGCGGTCCCAGACGCTACTTGGGACACTCCCTGGGCCGCGCGTGCGAGAAGTGCGCTGTCTCGATGGCTCCTCCGGCGCCCCAGCTGGCCTCTCTGGCGCCTCCCAGGGCCGCTCCAAGACGTCCCAAAAGGCGCTCCTCAAGACGCCCCAAGAGAGAGCCCACAGGCGCGTCCAGAGCAGGCGCTCGCAGGCCGTTCCCAGACGCCCAAGGCAGCTTTACGTCGGGCCTGTCCCTCTCATTCAAGAATGTTTTGAAAATAGTCTGGGGACGATTGTTGGAATATTTTTCATTGTTTTATATGTTTTGAATATTGCTTATTTTTCATCCAAAATCAGCCTATTGGGGGACGCCCGACCTAATCCCAGACGCCCAAGGTAGCTACCAGACGGTCCAAGAGGCCCCCCAGATACTCCAAGAGTGCTCCACGGAGGACCCCCACGAGGGCCCAAGAAGCAAACATCGTTCCAGACCCTCAGGGAAACGGACAATTTTGGCATTTTCGCCTTCTTCGTTTTAGCAGCGTCAGAGGCGGCCCTGAAGGCCTTCAAGATTGCCCCAAGACAGTCTCAGAGGCCCCCAAGAGGGCTCCAAGACAGCCCAAGATGACCCCAGGACGGCCGAAGAGGCGCCCAAGACGGCCCCAAAGGATGGCCTTCAACCAGCCCCCCAGAGGCCCTGACAAGAGGCTTCAAAACTGCCTCCAAGAGGAGGGGCCCGGCGCTCCTGACCTGCCCCAGAGAGCTTCGCGTTGAACAGAAATCCAACAAAACAGCCCCCTTAACCTGCGGGGCTTCTTTTGGTTGTTTGTGCAACTTGAAGCCCCCTTTGAGCCCTCCTGTGCTCCCCTTGGAGCGCCCTGCGAGCCTGCCTGGGCGATCCTGGAACCTTTCTGCAAGCGTCTCGGCCGTCCAGTCAGGAGCCCCCGAGGCGCCCCAGAGGGTCTGTCCTGCGAGCTTCCCCGCCGATCCCAGAACCTTTCAGCAAGCTTCTCGGCCGCCCAGTCAGGAGCCCCCGAGGCGCTCCAGGGCCTTCAATTTGACAAACATGTGACCAGACGGTACGCCCGACCCAACATCAGCAGCACCTTGCAGCTACGAGCAGCAACAGCACGCAGCAGCGGTACTTCACTAAGCAGTACGAACAGCACGCAGAATATGTGGCAAGCATCAGCACGCGGTAGCATGCGGGGAATGCGAGGTTCAAACCCCACGGCATCATGTCAGCCTTTCGGCAGCATGTCCACCATCATGTGCCAGCTCGCGCAGATTTCGTGGACGTAGTCCACGGGTCAGCTCCAGTCTCTACTGATAATGCAGCGTTCACCGCTTGCGAAATGGGCGACCAGTGGCCGTGGACCAGCCCCTCCAGCGGCCACCGGCGCGGCTCCGGGGCCCCGGCGCGCTTCCAAGATGGCTTAAGAGCGCTCCGTGCCGAAGACGGCCGAAGTCGGTCCAAGAGGGCCTCCGAGACGGGCCCCGAGCGCTCGAAGACGCCCACGACAGCCGCCCGACGGCCCAAGAGGCCCCCAAGATGCTCCAAGCGGGTTCCAGAGAGAGCACCCGGAGAGCCCGAACAAGGAAAAATCGTCCCAACCTTTCGGGGAAACGTGCATTTCGGGAGTTCCCGTGCTTTTCGTCTTCGAAGCGTCCAAGACGGCCACACAGGCCCTCAAGATCGTCCCAAGACGCCTCAGGAGGCTGCCAGGAGGGCCCCAAGACGGCTCAACACTGCGCCAGGACGGCTCCTCAGGCGCCCATGGCGGCCCCAAGAGGGGGCCAGGACAGGCTGGGAGCGCTCCCGAGGGGCCCCGTGACGCATGTACTTGTGTGTCCCTCTCGCAAGCTCAAGAAGCATGTCAAGTACATTCGGTTTGGGGCCCCCTGGGGGCGCTCTTGCGGCCCTCTTGAGGCCTTCGGGCCCCTCCAAGACAGGGCCGGGTGCATTCTGCCACAGAAAGGCCTCTCGTGGCAGAATGGTGGGCCCGCGCCCGGCGGCATCCTGGGGCCCTCTTGGAGCCCTCTTGGAGCCTTTTGGGGGCCCTCTTCGTGCCCTCTGGTACGACGGCCCCACGACGGTCCCGACAATGCCCCAGAGGCGCCCAAGACGGCCCCAAACGGCCGCGCAGTCGCGCGGCCCGCGGCCCTGGCGAGAACTTGGCATGTGGCTGTCGCCTGCAGACCCACCCATGGTTCGGCAACCCCCGCCGCCAGTGGCAGCAAGCACGGGTACACACTAGTCAGTTACAATGCTGGGATCAGCGCATGCGAGAAGGGCGAGCAATGGCAGCGGGCTCTGGAATTGCTCAGCGAGATGTTGAAGGCGAAGCTGGAGCCGAGCGTCATCAGCTACCACGCTGAGATCGTCGCGTGTGCGAGATGCGGTCAATGGCGGCAGGCGTTGTCGCTGCTCGGCGAGATGCGGAATAGATATGTGGAGCCGAACGAAGACAGCTACAATTTGGGCATCACAGCGTACGAGAGGTCGTCTCGCCACTCGGCAGGATGTCCTGACTATCATCAGGTCGGTCTTTCGCGCTTTCGAGCATCCTGAGAATCGTTGTGCGAGTGGGACCCTGCTGGGCAACCACTGCGACTACGTGGACGGGCACCCGTATCTTGAACTCGGCAGTGGTATTCCATCGTGCAGGACGCCGCTCTGGATGCCACTACATGGGTCCGCCCTGGCTGGCCACGGTGCCGGGATCAGCAACTGTGAGAGTGGCGAGCAGTGAAAGCGAGCCCTGCCGTAGCTCAGCCAGACGTTGGATGTGAAGTTGGAGCCCCGTGTTGCAGGCTGCTCCGCGAGTTGCGGAACGCGAAGTCGGAGCCCAAGGCCATGGACCCTACAACACTGGGGTATAGCCGCTTGCCAGGAGGAACACGACGCGCGAGGCCCAAAAAGCTGGCCCTGGCTGGCCCCTGCGCGATCCAGGGCGCCCCTCGGCGGGCTGCAAGACGACCCGAGAGGGCCCAAAGACGGTCCAAGATGGCCCGAGACGCTTGCACACGGTCCAAGAGGTCGTCAATATTCAGGAGGGGAAAAAACACACAGACACAATTAATCGACGATTCCCAGAAAATATGGGAAAATATGGGAAGTGGGGGGGAAGACAGAAACCGAGAAAATATAGGAAAATATGGCGAATATTTTTATTTGTGTGTATTTATTTGTGTGTCCTGGGGCCCCTTGAAATATGGCATCCAGACGGCCCCACAGGGCCGCGACACGGCCCAAGAGGGCTCCAAGAGGCACCCAAGAAGGGCAGTCGCTATTCCCTTTTCGCTCCGTGCTCCTCGATGATCGCTCCTCGCTTCCCCCGCCTACCCCCTCGACCCCTGGTTCCGACCTCCTCGCTCCTCGCTCCACGCATCAGTTGCAGGTTGCGTCATCCAGCAAGGGTGCCAGGAAGCAGCACTGTGCAGCCTCAAGCAGCAGCAGCTAACAACAGCAGTCCGCAGATGACAACGGCCGATAGTAGCGCCCTGCAGCTGCAGCTAGCAAGAGCAGAGGCGAAGTTCGGGCCCGACGTCATCGCGAAAGCCTTTCGGCGACGTCTCTGCCCGGGTCCACTGTGCAATCTCGGACTTGCTTCGTGCCCGGCAGGCCACGGGCCACCACTAGACTCTCCTACATTACCGGGAGTTGCGCGTGGTGCTCGGCTATCCCAGGGCGCCCTCGAGGGCGCGAAGTTATTCGCGCTTCGCGCTTCGCGGTTCGGCTCCGATTCCTCATCCTCCTCTTCTCCCCTGGGAGGCGGCGTGAGACCGCGAAGTTATTCGCACTTCGCGCTTCGCGCAGCGCGAAGCGCAAACTTGGGAGCCCTTGGCTATCGTGGCAAAGGTTGGGAGGGCCCGCCGGGAGGGCTTGCGCCTCCCAGGCGGCCCAAGCGAGTCTAAGAGGCCTCCGAGTTCGCCGAAGATGCCTCCAGTATAGCCGATGAAGGCCTAAAGATGGTCCAAGATGGTGCCCAGATGGCCTCAGATTGACCCAAGATAGCCCAATATTGCCTCCGGGCAGCCCAAAAACCTTCTAAGAGGCTCCCAGAGCGGTCCAAGGCAGGGCTCCCTGGTGCAAACATTGAAGGGGCTCTGTGGGTTTTTCTTGAGTTTTCAGCGCGCGCGATTGGGCCTGCGTTCACGACGGCCCAACAGCCCCCAAGATCGCCCCGAGCAGGCCCAAGCGGCCCCCTACGAGGATCCCATGGCGGCTCGAGAGGGCCCTAAAACGGCCCAAGAGAGCCACAAGACGGCCCAAGAGGCGCCCAAGACGACCTAAGGTGGCCAGGAGACGGATGGCCCACTGTAGCCCCAGGTGCATCCCAGGACGGCCACGAGCGTTTCCAGAGAGCGCTGAGAGGCCCCGCAACGGATGCTACAACGCACCCCCTGTTGTAGCATCCGCTTGTTTTCTTTCTGGGGGCCTTCTTGGGGCCGTCTTCGGGCCCTCTCGAGCTCCTTTTGGGGCAATTTTTGAGGTCCTCCAGATGCTCCCAGAACCTCCTGCCATGCTGAAAGACGTCTCGGGAGAGTTGCTAAGCCGCTCAAGACGGCCCAAGAGGCGCCGAAAACGACCCAAGATGGCCCAGAGATGGCCCCGCCGCGTTCCCCTTGCCAGAGCATCTGCGGATTTGCTCCACGGTTGCACACTACAGTCAACCTGCACTGCAAGGATGGGCAGCATTCCCAAGGGTACCCTTGCATCCTTGTCTCCTCGGTCCATCCTTGGCCACTTTCGTTGGCCGCGCCTCGTCAGAACGCCAGATCTTGCAGGATCCTGCAGCGCCAGGGTTGCATTGACCCAGGCTTGGGCGCAGGATCCTGCAGGATCTTGCAGGATCCTGCAAAATCTGGCTGACCCGGGCCAACAGACCTGCTTGGCACGGGGACGGAAAGCGCACTATTTTCAGAGCGCACGGGATCGCTGGCTCGTCCGTTCTTACACCTCTTATTGACTCCCTTCCCCTCGCTCTTGTCCTATCTCAGCCTCGGAGAGTCGCGGAGCTTTCTTTGAGCGCGTTTCTTGTTTTGGAGGGGGCGGTCGGGTCGCGTTGCGTTTTCCGCGTTTGGGCTGCCAGCTTTCCAGAACCCCGCGTTTTCCGTGCGTGGACCGCTCGTTGTCCACGCGTTGCCGCCCGTTCCTGTGCCTTGGCTTATTACGCCGCAGCTCTCTGTTGGGAGCTTTGGTCTTATCAGCTCGATTACGTCACCGCTCGCTCTTGGGAGCCGCGGTGCTAAGAGCCTTTGGGAGTATTTTGGGCCTCTTGAGGGGCTCTTGGGGAGCCTTTTGGGTGCCTCCTGGGTACCTTTTGGGGCTTTTCGAGGGCCTCTTGGGGCCTCCTGGGGGCTTCTGGGCTGCGGGGGTGAAGGGACTAGGCTGCCTTTGGCCGTCTTTGGGCTCTCTTGGGGGCCTCTTGGGGCCTTCTTGGGGCCGTCCTGGGGCCGTCTTGGGCCGTCTTGGCGCCCTCTTGGGCCGTTTTGGAGCCCTCTTGGGGGCCTCTTGGGCCTTCTTGGGGCGCTCTTAGGGGCCTCTTGGACAGTCTTGGGCGCCTCTTGGCCCGTCTTGGCGCCCTCTTGGGCTATTTTGGGGGCCTCTTGGAAACATCTTGGGGCGGTCTTGGGGGCCTCTTGGGCCGTCTTCAACGCCATGAAAGGCGAAACGCCGTACATGCTAAAAATGCACGCTTTCCATTAGAACATCAATGAATTTGGCATCTTGGGGCCCTCTTGGGACGCCTCGTGGGCGCCTCCTGGGGCGTCGTGGAGGCCTCTTGGGACGTCTTGGGGCCGCCTTGGGCGGTCTTGGGCTCTCTTGGAGCGCTCTTGGGCCGTCTTGGGCGCTTCTTGGGCCGTCTTGGGCCGTCTTGGGCGCCGTCTTGGCCGCTTCTTGGGCTGTCTTAACTTTAAACGGAGAAGGTTAAAGGCGAGGTATAAATCGAGCATGTACCGCTGCCGTGCCTGGCTCAAGCCGGGCCCGGCCTAATATGTGACTGTGCCTCACCGAGGCGCACTACTTGCATCTGAGATCGGAAAACACCTTTTCCATTGACGATGCCCATCCTACTCTTTACTCCAGATCCCATGCTTCGTCTCGCTCTCTTGCTCATGCGATATGAGCCAAAGCCTGGGATATGGGAGCGCCTAAGGCGGACTACATACCTAAGCTTACCAGCTTGTTTTCGACTTGGTAGCGGAGCTGGCTACACTCTCGTGTGGCTGGCTCTCGCTCTGATTCCTGTAATCCACGGCACAACTTGGTGGACTACTACTACGGTGGAATACCATGTTGCGCCGGCTCTGCGAGGAGCGGAGCCAGTCCGCGATCGAGCTAGCGGGGCAACCCGCGAACTCGAGACGCTCTCTCCTACTTCACTGCGCTACTTCACTCCCGACTTCCACCAGATGCCAATCGGCAACTCGATCGAGAACGTGGTCACCCTGCGGGGCTACCCGCAGCGGGGCCACCTGCATCCCGTGCCGGTCAGGCGCCTCACGGCTACCACGCCAGAGCCTGACAAACCACAGCCTAAACCAATCACCGAAGCCGAAATGCATATGCATTGGATCAAGATAACTATCTTCGGCATTCTATGGGTGATAATGGGATGTGCTGTGGGATACATGCGGCAGGGGATGGACGACACGCGTACTACTGGCCCTTCATGGGACCCTGCCGGTACTACGCCTTTCCGCGAATACGTTCGCGAAGTACATGCATGGTTAAACGTAACGAGCGGCAATATGACACCACCACAACAAGCTGCAGCACTACAACGAGGCCTTCAAGGTCTGGCTCGTCGTATCGCCATGCAGGTCCCCTCCCAGATCATCAATTATGGTGTAACTGTCAATGGACAGCCAACGGATGCAGTAACCTACATACTGTACTTACTGAGCACCAAATTTGAAAATCTGGAAGATGAGCGCCAGCTCAACTCTGGCACGGCCCTTATCGACTTCCGCGTCGAAAGGGGCGAGCGAATCGACTCAGTATTAGCTCGATTCGAGATGGCCCGTGACGAGGCTAACTCTGTTGGCTTTGTCATCCCCAACTTTCAGATCCTAACGCTGATTCTCTTCAGAGCGTTAGGCGTTGGCGCGTCACGAGCCCAACACCTGCTTGAGCCCTTCAATCATCAGATGCCCCGAACACAAGCAGACTATGACAGGCTGTTGACCAGGATGAGGAACTACGGACATGTTGCCGAGCGCTCTCCTGGTAACATAGCGGGTATCTTCACAGGGCACCACTCACATGCAGGTGTTTACGCCACGACTGCGGGGTCACCCGCTGGTCCTGGCGAGCCAAATCCCTGGGCTGACCCAGCCGATATGCCCAACGAGGCCACTGCCCTTCTAGGGCAGACCGGCCAGGCATCGGCAGAGGCAGCTGAGGCGAACGCCTGGTCGAACTACTCGCCAGGCGCCGCCTACACTGCAAGCCCGCCCTCGGGCACAACCCTCTGGGGCCAAGCGGAGTCATCCGCTCAATGGTCTCAGCCACCCTCACCGTTTGAATCTGGCACTGACACAGATACCTCATCTGACGATGAGCACAATGGAATAGTCTCTGCTGGTAATGACTATCCAGCGGATGACACTCACCTTTCTGAACAGCAAAGGGCGGAAGCCGCCTTTATGGCTTATCGCAAATCAAAACGCCGTTGGAGGCGCTTTATGAAGAAACCAGTCAGAAAGGTGAGACGTGCAGTACGCCGACATTTCAAACAATTTGGAAAGGGTCGTGGTAAAGGGGGTCGCAGACGCCGTATGCATGGTAGGGGTATTACTGCTTTCCTCACGTCCTTAACTGATATGGCTTTTGAAGAAGTTCTTATCGGAGGCAAAGGTCGGGGTCACAGGCGGACCTCCGGTAAGGGAAAGGGGCGGAGGGGCAACCCTAGGGACGCTTCTGGTAATACTATGAAGTGTCATACATGCGGTAGCACAGAGCATTTGCGCGATCAATGCCCGAAGGGGAAAGGAAAGGGATCCGTACACTTGGCTCAAAATTCTTTTATGGATGACATAGATTACATTGACTACGAGTTTTACGTCAATCCAGAAGCGGCTCCCGCTGCGGGCTCCTCCACGTATTACGTGATGGCCCGCTATGCTGAAGCAACTGTGGCCCTGGAAGACTACGCAGTGACCCTCTTCGACGAGTTCCACGGCTGGGACGAGGTCGATGAGATCGCGTACAATGCTTGGTTCGGTCTTCCAGCGGGGCCACCCGCCGGTGACGAGGTCTCCGAAGCCGAGACCGTCCCGGCAACAGAGGAAGAACTCACAGCCGTGCTGGCCCCACAAGTGATTGGCATGCCGTTGCTGCCAAATCCGTCGTGGGCTGGTTCGGAGATGGGAGACGCCGATGACGAAATGCGGGGCCATCCCGCGTATTCCGATTCCGAAGAATCCGAAGAAGATTATAACGACATGCTCCAAGGACAGGTTTCAGAAGCAATTCGACTCTTGAGTGCGCCAGCACAGCAGCAGATGACGATGAACGAACTGCTGTCACACCCAGGAGTTGCCCGTCTACGTCCATACTTGGATTCGAACATGTCAGCATCACAGATGCTTACAGCACTCCAAGCTCTAGCGGGGTCACCCGCTGAAGAGATGCCAGACACAACAGCGGGGCCACCCGCTTGGTCTATGGACGTATTCATGCAAGGTTGTGATCAAATGAACATTAACGACCTCTCGATGGAGCAGTTAAATGACATCGGATACTTCAGAAGCCCTTATCAAAACGTGTTCATGGTCCAGGACAGCTCAGAGGACTCGGAGGACATGCGTTACGCCAAGAGGGACAGGCGACCGTCGCCTCCCCGAGACTCAGAGCATGACGATCAAAGGCCAATGACACGTGGTAGTGCGTCAGCGGGGCCAGCCCGCGGAAGGAGCCGCTCAGCTCCTAGACGCCCTACGCATGATGAAGCGGGCTATCCATACAGTACTGAGCACTCCGTTGGAGTATCTGCTCAGCAGGTGCCGGATTGGTACGTCAGATGGTACCCCGGTTACTCTATGGATACTCTTCGGCATTGGTATTCTAAGGAATACTGCACCAAAAGGGACGAAACTGGCGCGATAATCCGTACCAAGGGTGGCAAGACCAAGACGCCAGAGGCCTGGGACAAAAGGGCGAAGAAGCAGGAGATCATCACTGACCGCAAAACATACAGAAAACAAGTATGTCAGTGTGAGCCCTTCAAAGGCCACATGCGCAGGTGTCCGATGGACCGCCCCTCCAGGAGCCCTCACCATGGAGAGACCCCGTGGAATTGGTCTCATGGAGACGACGCGGGTAACGTCCATGATCCGAACAAAGAGGTTCCTGGAGGAGGAAAGCGCATCACAGAGGCCGATCGCGTCCCTATGACCGAAGAGGTGGCCAACACCGTCAGGGAAAATTGGGCAAAGCTTCCCAATGACCACCGCCTCAAGGAATGGAACCGCCGATTCCATAAGGAAGCGGGGTCACCCGCAGAATCCAGTAAGGAAGCGGGGTCACCCGCAGAATCCAGTAAGGAAGCGGGGTCACCCGCAGAATCCAGCAAGGAAGCGGGGTCACCCGCAGAAGCAGCACCAGCCGCTGGATCTGCGGACGAGTGGATAGACGTTGCCTCTGCTGCCGGGTCCGCCGCCGGCACTGACCGCACCGAGCTAAATGAAGAGTGGGCGGCGGAAGACGGTTCAGAGAATCCATTCCCTGACGGAAGCGCCTGCTGGTACTACAGCTCTTCGGCGCAGAAGTGGTTCTGCACGAGGGTACTCTACCGCCATGAGAATGGCAAGTACAAGCTGGCCATAAAGGGTACTGCCGACATCGACCAGATGAGGCAGGTCATCCATGATCATGGCCAGCCAGAAGGCCCTCCTAGAGACCCTCCTGGTCCACGACCAGGCAAGAGCAGCAGACCACCGCCAAGACCTAAAGCCGACTCCTCGTCTTCACCGACTCCTGCGAAAAGGCACCCGCCCAAGAGCCCCGAAGGCACACAGGGGCGGGCGAAGGTCAGAGGGATCGCCAAGACGGACGACCCTGAGCCGGCAGATCCTCCTGGTCTGTCCGTGACAGAGAGGAAGAAGGCTTTTGCTGGACCATCGACCCCGATGCCGCCGGCGACCCAAGGCGATGTCAAGGACGAAGCTCGCGACAAGCCTAAGGCAGCTTTCCGAGGTGACTGGACTCCAACTCTGCATCAGCCACGCCTTGCACCACGACCAGGTTCGGCACGAATGAAAGCGCAGCCGAAGCCCGAAGCTGGGATGAGGTCGGTGCGGGCAGAAGCGGCCGCCAAGGCTAAGGAGGACAAGGGCTCTGCGGGGCCACCCGCTAAAGCGGCGCCAGCCGTAGCAGCGGGGACACCCGCAGAAGGCACTCTCTCAAGAGAAGAACGCTTCAGAGTCCTCAAAGAGTTTGGCGACCAACAGAAACTAACCGATGATACAGCTGCTGACAAAGGTCACCCGAACCCTGGCGCGGAGTCATCCGCAGGAGCTGCCTCGTCAGCCGCAGGCTCTGGAGGGCCACCCGTTAAAGCGGCGCCAGCTGCATTAGCGGGGCCACCCGCTAAAGCGCCGCCGGCTGCACTAGCGGGGCCACCCGCACAAGGGCAGCCAATGATGTCTGTTCTCAGGAACATCCCTTTGGGAGCCATCGAATACTGGCAAGGCATTGTCGGCAAGGGCCCGAAGCGCACCATAAACCCACGAGTCACTCCAGACGATACGGACCGATACGAAGTCATTAATTGTCCGGTTCGTCGTAATTTCAAGTGCCACAACGACTGGGAACGTGAACAACAGACCGTGGGAAACATGCTGCGAGACAGGCCGCCACTACGCGCTGCGCAGCATAAAGAAGCACTCCTGAAGGTCATGACACAGAACGGCATGGATCCAACCTTGCCGAGTAAAGAGCAGATGGCCAAGGTGTCGATGTGGTTTTCAACGGCTCTACGCCACAGTCCATATTATAAGGACAAACATAACCGATACTTCGAAAAGGTCAGCACTTTTGATCCATACGATGGCTGGGTTGTCGTTGACGATCTGCTGACAAACTGGACTGAAAATGATCAGTATAAGCACTATCGTGAAATGCACGAGGTGCTGATCAAAGGCAGGCCCCACACGTCATTCGTGTATTGGGTACTGCTAAACTGCTGTTAGATAATTGACCATCACGGCATGCAGAAGGGCAGGCTCCAGATGAAGTGCGTTGATGACAGCTTGCTGCTGCCTCCTAGGTTTCGACCGAAAGCACGCAGGCCACAGTACTTCATCAGAGCCACGAACGGCCACAGCAGTCCAGGCATCCACTGTCCCGAGTCGCTGTTCAAGCCGATCACAACATGGATGAAAGAACCAGACGACCCAGTATACTTCATCCACGGGACACAGTGGGAATATGTCAAGGACATTCTTGCTAAAGGCCTTTCATGCCTCGCACAGGACAACCCGAAGAGGAAGGGGGGGCGCCAATTTGTGCATGGATGCCCCTACCTCCCGGGCGACCCGAGGATACAATCGGGCATCCGTCCTGACTCGGAGGTGCTCATATTCTGCAGCATCAACAAGATGCTGTCCAGTGGCTTCTCTCTATGGAGATCAGCAAATGACATAGTCATGACACGGGGCCACGACGGACGTATACCGCCCGATCATATCCTCCAGATAGTGAGCATTGCGAAATATCGGGTCGGCGAAGCCTGGAGCAATCCGCTGTTCTATGACAAGTCGCGGAGGCGGGGCCAACCCGCGGACAGGATTCGCACTGATGACTATCTGCCACTTAAAATGTGTGACAGAACTGTGGCGGTAATGGAAGACCACGCCATGTACCTCAAGGGCTGGGCTAAGACGGACGGTCGTCCATTCAATTTGGTCATGACCGAGCAAGATGTTGCTCCACGACCGTACGACACACAGACAGTCCTCATGATGAATGCCCAGGAGGACGAGGTCATGCCTGAGGCGGGGCCACCCGCAGGAGCGGGGACACCCGCGGTAGGCACCTCGGACGGTTCATGGCAGCAAGTAGTCACACCGGTGGCGACGGTAGCATCTCCTTGGAGGCCGGACCAGCAGTCCTGGGTCCACGCTCTCAACAGCCATTTGACATCAGCCGACGTTTCTGGACTGACCGATCAGCTATACCGTGCTGACCCGTGGGCGGTGCATGCAGGTATCCAAGACGCACAGCAGAGGAACCTGCGCCCTCCTGCGGGGCCACCAGGCGTCCTAGGACCACAACCACAACGCCCTCCACAGCAAGCTGGAGTTGCGAGGTTTGCTCCTATGGGCGGCTCAGATGGTGGCTCGCCGTTTCGGACTCCGCCGTCTGAAACGAGCGAGAACAGCCTGTGGCAACGACTCCAGGCGATTCGCGGAAATCCGGCGCTCGCAGCAGCACTCCAGGCGACCACTCCCTTTGGCACTCCGAGGGGTAGTGAAGGAGGAGTGGCTGCGGGGACACCCGCCGAGCGAACGCCTGCGGAGTCATCCGCACACGCGGGGCCACCCGCTGACGGACAGCAAGGTTCAGACTACGAACGTCGGGCAGCCAACTTGAGAGCACAGGCTACCTTTTTGCAGCAACAAGCTGATAGAGTGCCCAGCCTGTTGCGGAACCGCAACATAGATGTTACGAACCATGGCGACTTTCGGCCTCTCTGGAGCTGGACTTCTGATGACGCTCCAAATGCTGATCCCACGAATCCATATCGACAGGTGTTTATTCCAGGAATAGCATCACACCCAATATATGGATGGGATAATCATGGACCAGCAGAGGCACAGGCCATGGATGCGCCGATGTACCCGGAGTACTACGCGCAGGTGAATAACACTCCTATGATTGCGGGGCCACCTGCGAACGAATACACTCGGAATCTGGCCAATGAGATGTTTCGTTTGCAGTATACACGAGCAGTCGATGCGCAGTCTATGCCGCACTACGCCTACATGCCCACGCCGACGGACCCCGAGACCGTAGTTCAGCCAGCTGGTCTCGCGGTGCCAGCCGCTCTGGGCAGCATGCCAGACTACATTCGCGACGTGCACAACACGCAGCAAGCGATACTGGCATCTAGGCAGCAGGCTCGGGACAACGCTAGGCTGCGCCAACAGCGCGCGATCCAGAGAAGGATCGAGCGTGACAACCAAGCGGGGACACCCGCAGGCGCGGGGCCACCCGCTGAACAGACAGATAGACTGCCACCACCGACGCCATATCGGGAGGGCGAAACTACCTTCGAGCGTCAGGCTCGGACTCGCCCCGACGTGCCTACTCCAGTCATTTCAGACTACAATTTCACACAGTGCCCAATCTGTATGGACCCCTACGAGATGGGCACCACGGTGTGGAGACTGGCGTGCGGGCACTTCTTCCACGATATATGCTGGGATCGTGTTGCACAGCAGCACGTCCGCAATCAGCGGCCAGGTGCGCCAAACGAGGCACCCTGCGCTGTATGCCGTGGGCCGGGCATAATCACAGCACATTTTCCGCATGCTGGACAGCGCGACGCTGAGTCGGAACAGGCGCGCCAGCAGGAAAGATACGTGGTGGATGCTCGGGAACTGCGTCGGCTGCGGGAAGCAGTGGAGGCACTAGAGGCTCGAGCCGCCTCGGCGGAGCCATCCGCACGTGCCCCAGCTGCACAGACACACCCCTGGCCAGCGCCAGAGCAAGGCATCCAGATGCCGATCCTGCCTACGCTTCGAGCACAGGGGCCCCCAGCAGCGGGGCCACCCGCCGAAGCGACTCCCGCCGCCAAAGCGGGGCCACCCGCCGAAGCGGCTCCTGCCGCCAAAGCGGGGTCACCCGCAAATGGACCTCCGAATCCGGGATTCCTGAGGGCAATGGAGGCCAATATTAGGCGGAGTGGCAGGAGCGGAGGCGGATCCAGAACCTCACGTGTAGAGAGCCCGGTAAGCGCTAGAAGCCGGGCCAGTGCTGAAAGCGCGGAGGCAGCCCAATTCCACAATACCTTCATGATCAACACGGAAGGGCTGACCTACACACGTGACGTCACGGATACGCTTCCGCCAGGAGGTGAGTGGACCTCCACACTCTCTGCGAATTATTGGGTTCTTGAACAGGAACCAATTACCGTGGAGGAGCGCCGCCAATATGAGCAAATATGGTGCACCGAGCTAACAATGAGCCAGTGGGTGCTGGAACAACGCCTACTGAAAGGCACGCTCGGTTCACAGATTACGTACCATACTGATGACCATGGTACGATGGCTCTGGCGGCGCGGACAGGGACATTCTTCCCCGACGAAGACGGAATGCCCTGCATATCGTTCATGCTAGACATTGGCTCCAACGTGAACATCATCGGAGCTAATACAGCACGAACCTTCCAGGAGGTTATGGCCAGGTACAATCACAGACCGGCCATATGCACACTGAGCAAAACCCTCTACATCAACGGTGTCGGTGAGGGTGCTGCGATCTGTCGGAAAATGGGCAACTTCAAGATCGGGGTGCAATACGCCAATGAGGCAAGCCCCCGCATCGAGGAGTATGCTTCCAACATCGCAGAGGGCTCAGGTGCAAACCTCCCAGCCATCTGGGGCCTGGGCGCCATGGAAGCACGTGACACAATCATCGTGCTGAAGCCAGGCTTCCAGAAGGTTATCTTCCCCAGCGGAGATTATACTCTTAAGCTGGGGAAGGGCGCCAAGGTCCTGAGGGCGAAGAAAACCCCCTCAGGACATCTAGCCATTCCATGCGGGTTGTATGACGGGGCTAAAAGCCAGACGGTCACGAACACCTTTACAATCCGCAGTAGTCGTGATGGCTACACCGAGACGGAGAACGACGAGGACTCCGTCAATGCGGGGTCACCCGCCGGGGTTAGTGCGGGGCCACCCGCCGAGACCACAGCGGGGCAACCCGCAATGGGACAGTCCCTGACCGTTACGACTGATGCGTACATTGTCGAGCCGTATCTCGACAAGCAGCTCCTGGAAGACACGACCCGTGCGATCGTGGACAGGACGCTGAACAGCTGGTGGGAAGGCCAACAGTGTCCTGAAGGGACCTGGCCACACATGAAGGATGCCCTGAAGTCTAAGATATTCTGGGCAGTCCAGGAGGCGGTGAATAAGTGGACGCCTGAGAACCAAGCGGGGTCACCCGCGACACCGCCACCACCACCAAGCTGCACGGGCGGAGGTTCGTCGGACTCTGCGGGGCCAACCCGCGTGGAGACTGTGAGCGTAGCCGCACCAGTGACTCCTGCGGAGCCATCCGCTAACAGCATGCCCCTCTGACGGGGGCAGGCGGGCGCGCCGGCGGCGCTCGCTTGCGAAGAGAAGCCGAATACCGGCCTCCTCGCGACATACGTTGGCCGCGCTGAGGCCCGAGAAGAAAAATATCATTCAAAATGCCTCGTCATCGAAGATATTCGCACAGCTTGCGCTGAACTCCGAACCCGTGGATATATATGCGACCGGATTACCCATAATGAGGTAATGACTTCAACTGGAACACAGTATTTGGGAAATTTGTTGGCAGGAGACTACAATATGTTGTGGGTGGCCACACCCTCTGATTGGTACGTTCGTACTCCAGGAAAGAGGGCGGGACCACATTATCAACGTATACAAAATCTCCTGATCAAAGCGCGTGCTCTGAGAATGCAGATAGTTATCCTGGGGCCACCCGGGTATTTCTGGAAACAGGGTCCGATCAAAGATGTTATCGAAGATTTGAAGCTAAGCGTTATACGAATCAGACTCTGTCATTTCGGTATTAAGTTTGACCGATCCAGTAAATATCCCAGTGGTTCTTATATACAAGTTGCTACATCTTGTCCTCATATACCGATAAACTTATGGAAATGTACTTGTGGATCACACAAGGAGCATGATTTGGATTGGTATGGCCAAGATCAGCAACGTGCCGAGTTTCGGTATAAAACTTTGGCTATTATTATTGCACGCTTCCTTGATCAACTCGATAAAGCCAACATGATCAGGAATGAGCGGAGTGCGGTACACCTCAGTGTGTGTACACGCGTTGACAAAAAGGTCAGACACTACGTTCAATGTCCACAAAAGGGCCCTCAATGGGACCATGTGGTTCGTAGGGTCACGACCGACCTGGACACGAACAAGATCGTTCAAGACATTAGAATCCAGGATCAGCCAACTGGGTACAATTATGTAGCTCCATTACCTGATGGGGTTACAAACATCAGTACTCGGCTATACTGGGAGCCTCCGGCTCCAGTTCTTCATGGCAATGGTGAGTCGCGAAGGCCACGCCCAAAGCGTGTGACGATCGTCGACGACGATCGATCTCCTCCCCCTTCGATTGAGCGTTGCCAAACGCGACCCACCAACAACCTTCCTGAAATTCCGCCATTTCCTGACTTTTACAGCGGATTCCTCCGCAGCGGATCTCTCCGCGGAAACTGCGTTGCCCACTGATGCCAGGATAAAACAGAAAGAAAAGCAGAAAGCTGACAAAGAAGCCGGCATCAAACCGAAGAAAGTCCCGAAGAAAGTGGAAGACGGTAACGACGACTGTGGAGAGGACCTCAAAGGGCTTGACTGCTCCACATATTTCAACGACGTTCCTCTTGACGACTCGGACTCGGACAGCGAATCAGAGGACATCTTCATGATGTTACCGGCGGGGCAACCCGCTGACTCACATGCTGATGTCTTCTCGATAGTCCAGTCGTTATGCTACGGCAGAAACAATCAAGTGGACATGCTTGAATTATGTGGGGGCAAGGGTGGTATATCCATATTAGCCTTCAAGAGGGGACTCTCGTCAGGCGGGAACCTTGACAAGATATCTATGGTTGACCTTGGAAACTCGGAAGTACAAAGAGCAGTCCTCCACTACCTCAAGACTTGCTTTGTCAAGATCACGATTCTGCAGCCAAGTTGCAGAACTACTGGACTCCCTTCCTACTTCAACGCACAGGTCAATCATGATACGTGGCTTAAACACCACAAAGAGGACCTGCCTCACATCACGTTCTGTGGAACAGTTGCTCTATTACAAGACGACCTAAGACGTTTCTTTCTCAGGGAACAACCAATGGGCACGTGGGTGGATGAGATCCAGCCATGGAAAGAACTGGCACAACGCAAGGTCACTTGCCAAACAATCATTGATCAGTGCACGACTGGTCTCAAAGATTCATTTGGACAATACATTCGCAAGCCAACACAGATAATGGCAAATAAAGAAGAGTTGTTGGCACCTTTCAGAGGCAAGCGTTGTCCAGGAAATCATGTGCACGCCAATGCTTGTAACAAAGAGCTAGCAAGGGCGGCACAGTATACCTACAGAATGCAGTCACTGATCGTTGATGCGGTGCAAATCGCCAAAGACCTGTTTGCTTACGGTCGCGATCCATTCGCGAATCGTGAACGCAGCTATGCGTTCGTAACAAACAGTGCTGGCTACGACTTGGACGACCCAACAATCCGGAGACACCCAAACGGAGAAATCTGTCGACCACCACCTGGCGGTCTTGGGTGCCCTGGCTGTGTGGACAACAACTACAAACAATCACCAAAGCACAGTAGGGATCCGAAGATGTGTCGGTGGTATGATGTTGAACCGTATTACTGGGATTGTCCAAGCTGTAAGAAGGAATATCAGAAGAGCAATCCTCACCACACCAAGATATCTGGCCAATGCAGATTCGCCGAAAAATGGAAACTGCCAGATAACTTTGGCCAGCCGCGTCCGGCGGGGCAAGCCGCTCCTGCGGCGCCAGCCGCGGAAGCGGCTCCAGCCGCAGAAGCGGCGCCAGCCGCAAAAGCGGCGCCGGCCGCAAGAGCGCGCATACGCGCGCCTCGGCCGCCACGGCCTGGTGAGGGCGATCCAACCGCAGGCGCCAGCAGCCATGACATCACCAGAGCTGACGGGGCTAATGGTGGCAACAGTGGTGCTGGCAGCTCTGACGATCACCGTAGACTGCCACAAGTTGCAGCAAGGCGCGGACGCATGGAGGGAGGAGATCCTCCACCACCGCCGCAGCCTCAAGCAGAGCCGAGGCCAAGGCCAAGGCTCCCTGATTGGACTCGCTTCGACGTTCAGCTCAGCCTCCAAAACCTGCGCAGCTTCGACCCAGCTGTAGTGCAGCGAGAACTCCGCAAACTCCACCTGAGATGGTTTCATGCCAAGGAGCCAAAAATGCGGATGATTCTAACCAAGGTTGGTCTGGGTGAAACCCGTTTGAGTCTGATCAAAGGCATTTGTGACTCGTGTAGAGAATGTCGAGCCTGGGACAAACCAGGCAACACGGTGATGCCTTCTGTGTCACTGCCAGGACGTTTCAACGAGGAAGTCGAATGTGATCTTTTCTTTTATAAACAGGAACATATTGTTTTTCACATCATCGACCGTTGTATTCGCTGGGCAGCTGGCACAGAGATTCCTGATAAAGCCATGCATACTGTTCTCGATGCCTATCATACGACTTGGATGCAGCATGGCCCTGCTAAAATCTTATACTCCGATGGGGAAGGAGCACTGAATAATGATACAGCAAAGGCCATCCTTAAGGCTAAGGGAACAGAGCTTCGTATTCGAGCGCGTGGCCAACACGCTACAACTATCGAAGCTAGGAACGGCATCCTGCGACACCTCTTACACGTGATGGGAGAAGAATTGAATAGATTAAATATTCCTCTCAATTTCACTCGTCTCTTACATGAAGCCTTGTTTGCCAGCAACGCATTTACCTTCTACAATGAAGTGTCTCCGTACAATGCGCTGTATGGCAGACAACCAGCTATGCTTCCTGATTTCCCTGTCTTGGATCATGATCAGCCCACTGAATCATCAGATCACTCAAGGGAGGAAACAATCAGGAGGGTTAGTCTGGAGGCAATCACGCAGGCCACTGCGGTTGCCAAGACGAACAGGGCTCTCCGTACAAAGACTACTGCTACGGGTGAATTTCACTATAAAGAGGGAGATCTCGTGGACTATCATCGCCCGACCACCACGAAAGACGACTGGGGTGGATGGAGTGGTCCATACCCGGTCATCCGCAACGAACCTGACCGAGGCCAGGTCATCGTGAAGGTCGGCAATCGCGAAGTACGAGTACAGTATCCTGACACACGACACACACTGTACATCGAAGCACTTATGGTCCGCGAGATAGGATCGGACAATACGGCCCTTCGAACAGTATTGGCCTTTATTGCCGGTCTGCCAGCGGGGAAACCCGCCATGACTTTCGGATATCTACCAACGAAACAGGGTCGGCTGCAGATGACTGCTGCGAGCCGACTTTCACCTAAGGTGCACTTGGCTCTTCAGTACCTCATACGCAACTACTTTCGTATTGAAAACGTTGTTGCTGTACGACTCGCCAAGAGCCTGACGAAGTTGCCTGCTGCACCCTATGCAGACAGCTGTACACTAGTGCACTATGATAACGATGTGACCCCTGGGTTTCATTACTACGAAGCTGATGGCACTGCCTTGAACATCTATGACATCACAGGATCCACACACTCACGCATCATCCAGTGTCTTAAATCCAGGAAGCCGTCTGCTGGGTTTGACCAAGACCTCACTAAGTTTGAGGAACTCGCTGATGGTTCACCACCAAGCGAATCACCTCCAGCAGCTGCTCCTGAGGAGCCTCCTACGGACAACGATGGTCGACTCCCGACCATCATAGAGGAGACAGAAGAAGATCTGGATGCTTTTGTCTTGAAGTCGTGGTATGCTGAACTGATGGATGACAGAACACTCCTTGAAGCTGACACAGAGGAAGTCATGCATACAGTTCCTACATACATGACAGACACACAGTGTGTGTTAGTCTCTACGACCTGTGAAGATGTGCAAGGCCACTTGCCGGAGCGGGGTCACCCGCCAGGATACGACATGGACACTTCTTACTACGTTCCTTTATGCTCCACGGAACCGGATAGCAAATATGATCTGGACTCCGATGAGCACGGGAAGTATATCGAGCTCTGCTTCACTGCAGACATGTCCAAAGTCGTCCTGTCCGAGCAGCAACACCGACTGTTGGATGACAGCAGCGTCACAACTATGCGAGTATACGTTAGCGCTGCCTCCAAACGTGCCGTGGTCGTCAAGGAAGACGATCTACTCACGAAGGCCGACATCCAAGCAAATCCGGTCAAAGTTTCCAAAGCCCTCTACACAGAACTGAAGACTTGGCTTGACAACAAATGCTTCCAGATGACTGACTTAAGCAAGGCGTCTAACATCATGACGTCACGCTACGTATACAAATGGAAGTTTGTCAAGAACGAAAAGGGCGAAATGGAAAGGACGATCCGGTTACGCTTGGTACTCCGTGGCTTCATGGACCTCGAAGCCTTTGATGTCGAAACCTTCTCTGGCACGGCAAGGAGGTCAAGCCAGAGACTGCTCGCAAGTTCTGCTGCATGCAACAAAGCTTGGATCATCGCTTCCCTGGACATCAACATGGCTTTCTTGAAGGGACTGACCTGTGGCGAGCTCGCCGCGGCAACGGGCGAGAAAGAGCGTGTGGTGTGCTTCACACTACCACCTGGGTCAGCAGCTGTCCTTCGCACACTGCCAGGCTTTGAGTCATATGACGAATCAAAGCATTGTCTCCGGTGTCTGAAACCGGGGACAGGCACGAAGGATGCTCCCAGGGCATTCTCGCTGAAGCTCAGGTCCATCACTAGGAGCTTTGGGCTACAGCCTACTTCATACGACGAAGAATTCGAGATGAGCCCAAACCTCTTGACAGCCAAGCACGTTGATGACATCAATATGACTGGGAAGGAAGAGGCTATTGACAAGTATGTCAAGTGTGTTGAAGATACGTTTGGGAAGTGCAAACTGAACAAGCACACATACACGAACTGTGCTGTTCGGTACAACAAGACCGATGATGGGAGCGTCACTCTCGATCAGGACGAATACATCAAACAGCTTCGTCCTATCACACATCCAGAACTCACAGGAGCCGATCCTGAAAGCAAGGCGACGAAGACAATCTCTGATATGTTCGTCAGTCTTCGTGGCGCTCTAGCCTATGCGCTGATTACGCAGGTATGGCTAATGGTCTATGTTGTCTCACTACAACGTATCCAAGAACCGACAAATATCCAGGTACGACGACTAAACGCGGTTACCAGAAAGCTACAGGCAGGTCCGAAGAAGATCGTGTATCAAGCTATGACCCCAACAGGAGAAGTAGACCTGCATAGCGATTCTGGCTATCGTCGTCTCAACGGAGATGAAGACGACGAAGTCAAAGGCTATGGTATCCGCGGGGCTAACCTGCTGAGGCGTGGCCACACGCAAGCGGGGAAACCCGTCGTGCACCTGGTGGACGCATACTGCAAGTCTCATCGACTGCAGGTGCGTTCGAGCTACTCTGCGGAAACACTGGCAGCAGCCCACAACTTGGAAGACTGCTACCCGACCATTGTAACGCTCCACGAGCTACACTCGGGACCATTGACCCCCACACAGTTAAAGAACATATTGGAAATGGGTGGTCTATGTATCAAAGTCACTCTGACTATTGATGCCGAGTCTGTCTTCAAGTCTTTGTCTAGCAAAGATCTGAAGAAGCCCACAGAATGTACTCTGCTTGGGCATATCAGCTGGATCCGCCAGATGATGGAACGCGGAATCGTGGAAAGCGTCCAATGGTGTGACACGCGGGATATGACTGCCGATGGTCATACCAAAGGTAGCATTGACCGCGCGTTGCTCCTACAAGTAATGGCCGGCCAGCAATCCTTCAAGCACGAGCTGAAGAAACATACGCCGTATAGGGCGGGCAGGTCGTCTCAGGACGGCCCTGCCTCCCGAGCCAGCGGGGAAACCCGCGGGCAGGTGCGCGTTAGTAGCGAGGAAACTCGCCGGTAGCGAGGCTACTCGCGCGCCCTTTCCTTGTAGGCAGCCGCTGCTGCTTAGCACTGTTTTTTCCGCATAATACAAAGGTGCGGTACCTGCTCGTCTCCTCCCCCTCCGACTTTAAACGGAGAAGGTTAAAGGCGAGGTATAAATCGAGCATGTACCGCTGCCGTGCCTGGCTCAAGCCGGGCCCGGCCTAATATGTGACTGTGCCTCACCGAGGCGCACTACTTGCATCTGAGATCGGAAAACACCTTTTCCATTGACGATGCCCATCCTACTCTTTACTCCAGATCCCATGCTTCGTCTCGCTCTCTTGCTCATGCGATATGAGCCAAAGCCTGGGATATGGGAGCGCCTAAGGCGGACTACATACCTAAGCTTACCAGCTTGTTTTCGACTTCTTAGGCGCCTAAGACGGCCCAAAGAAGCGCCCAAGAAGCGTTTTCCGATGATGTCTCGAGCGAAACGCGGTTTTTTAAGCCCCGACGGCCGTCCTACTTGCTTGGCACGGGGACGGAAAACGCACTTACTTTCAGAGCGCACGGGATCGTTGGCTCGTCCGCTCTTACACCTCTTATTGACTCCCTTCCCCTCGCTCTTGTCCCATCTCAGCCTCGGAGAGTCGCGGAGCTTTCTTTGAGCGCGTTTCTTGTTTTGGAGGGGGCGGTCGGGTCGCGTTGCGTTTTCCGCGTTTGGGCTGCCAGCTTTCCAGAACCCCGCGTTGTCCTTGCGTGGACCGCTCGTTGTCCACGCGTTGCCGCCCGTCCCTGTGCCCTGGCTGCAAGAACTTATTACGCCGCAGCTCTCTGTTGGGAGCTTTG
The DNA here is from genome assembly GCA_963575745.1 of Prorocentrum cordatum. Classification (NCBI taxonomy): domain Eukaryota; class Dinophyceae; order Prorocentrales; family Prorocentraceae; genus Prorocentrum; species Prorocentrum cordatum. Next base: position 687,320 of record CAUYUJ010020582.1, on the reverse strand, counting down.
GTCTTATCAGCTCGATTACGTCACCGCTCGCTCTTGGGAGCCGCGGTGCTAAGAGCCTTTGGGAGTATTATGGGCCTCTTGGGGGGCTCTTGGGGAGCCTCTGGGGTGCCTCTTGGGGGCCTTTTTAGCCTAGGGGGGTTCGCTTCGTTCGGGAGCTCCCGAGCGAAGTGAACCCCACCCTCCCCCTCCGAAATCGTGGGGGGTAGGGGTACGGTTCGCATGTGGCCCCCTACTTTTGGGGCTTCTCGGGGGCCTCTTGGGGCCTCCTGGGAGCTTCTGGGTGGCGGGGGTGAAGGGACTAGGCTGCCTTTGGCCGTCTTTGGGCTCTCTTGGGGGCCTCTTGGGGCCTTCTTGGGGCCGTCCTGGGGCCGTCTTGGGCCGTCTTGGCGCCTCTTGGGCCGTCTTGGCGCCCTCTTGGGCCGTTTTTGGGCCCTCTTGGGGGCCTCTTGGGCCTTCTTGGGGCGCTCTTGGGGGCCTCTTGGACAGTCTTGGGCGCCTCTTGGCCCGTCTTGGCGCCCTCTTGGGCTATTTTGCGGGCCTCTTGGGAACATCTTGGGCCTTCTTGGGGCGGTCTTGGGGGCCTCTTGGGCCGTCTTCAACGCCATGAAAGGCGAAACGCCGTACATGCTAAAAATGCACGTTTTCGTGGGCGCCTCCTGGGGCGTCGTGGAGGCCTCTTGGGACGTCTTGGGGCCGCCTTGGGCGGTCTTGGGCTCTCTTGGAGCGCTCTTGGGCCGTCTTGGGCGCTTCTTGGGCCGTCTTGGGCCGTCTTGGGCGCCGTCTTGGCCGCTTCTTGGGCTGTCTGAGAACCCTAAGACGGCCCAAGAAGCGCCCAAGAAGCGTTTTCCGATGATGTCTCGAGCGAAACGCTGTTTTAAACTCCGAAGGCCGTCCTACTCGATGAAAAACAAGGCGGGAGGGCAATTAGATCCGGGGCCCGCGATGCCAACCCTCTCGAACTCCCCCAAGTCCAATTTCTTCCGACTTACGGACCGCACGCTAACGCGCGCGTTCCGTCATACTCGATTAAAAACGAGGCGGGAGGGCAATTAGACTTGCTTGGCACGGGGACGGAAAGCGCACTTACTTTCAGAGCGCACGGGATCGCTGGCTCGTCCGCTCTTACACCTCTTATTGACTCCCTTCCCCTCGCTCTTGTCCTATCTCAGCCTCGGAGAGTCGCGGAGCTTCCTTTGAGCACGTTTCTTGTTTTGGAGGGGGCGGTCGGGTCGCGTTGCGTTTTCCGCGTTTGGGCTGCCAGTTTTCCAGGACCCCGCGTTGTCCTTGCGTGGACCGCTCGTTGTCCACGCGTTGCCGCCCGTCCATGTGCCCTGGCTGCAAGAACTTATTACGCCGCAGCTCTCTGTTGGGAGCTTTGGTCTTATCAGCTCGATTACGTCACCGCTCGCTCTTGGGAGCCGCGGTGCTAAGAGCCTTTGGGAGTATTTTGGGCCTCTTGGGGGGCTCTTGGGGAGCCTCTTGGGTGACCTTTTGGGGCTTTTCGGGGGCCTCTGGGGGCCTCCTGGGAGCTTCTGGGCTGCGGGGGTGAAGGGACTAGGCTGCCTTTGGCCGTCTTTGGGCTCTCTTGGGGGCCTCTCGGGGCCTTCTTGGGGCCGTCCTGGGGCCGTCTTGGGCCGTCTTGGCGCCTCTTGGGCCGTCTTGGCGCCCTCTTGGGCCGTTTTGGGGCCTTCTTGGGGGCCTCTTGGGCCTTCTTGGGGCGCTCTTGGGGGCCTCTTGGACAGTCTTGGGCGCCTCTTGGCCCGTCTTGGCGCCCTCTTGGGCTATTTTGGGGGCCTCTTGGGAACATCTTGGGCCGTCTTGGGGCGGTCTTGGGGGCCTCTTGGACCGTCTTCAACGCCATGAAAGGCGAAAAGCCGCATATGCTAAAAATGCCGTTTTCCTAAAAAATCAATGATTTTGGCTCTTGGGGCCCTCTTGGGACGCCTCGTGGGCGCCTCCTGGGGCGTCGTGGAGGCCTCTTGGGACGTCTTGGGGCCGTCTTGGGCGGTCTTGGGCTCTCTTGGAGCGCTCTTGGGCCGTCTTGGGCGCTTCTTGGGCAGTCTTTGGCCGTCTTGGGCGCCGTCTTGGCCGCTTCCTGGGCTGTCTTAGGCGCCTAAGACGGCCCAAGAAGCGCCCAAGGAGCGTTCTCCGATGATGTCTCGAGCGAAACGCTGTTTTGAAGCCCCGAAGGCCGTCCTACTCGATAAAAAACGAAGAGGTTTGGGCCTTCTTGGGGCCGTCCTGGCGCTGTCTTGGGCCGTCTTGGCGCCTCTTGGGCTGTCTTGGCGCCCTCTTGGGCCGTTTTGGGGCCTTCTTGGGGGCCCTTTGGGCCTTCTTGGGGCGCTCTTGGGGGCCTCTTGGACAGTCTTGGGCGCCTCTGGGCCCGTCTTGGCGCCCTCTTGGGCTATTTTGGGGGCTTCTTGGCAACATCTTGTGCCGTCTTGGGCCGGTCTTGGGGGCCTCTTGGACCGTCTTCAACGCCATGAAAAGCGAAAAGCCGTATACGCTAAAAATGCACGTTTTCCATCAGAAAATCAATGATTCTGGCCTCGTGGGGCCTTCTTGGGACGCCTCGTGGGCGCCTCCTGGGGCGTCGTGGAGGCCTCTTGGGACGTCTTGGGGCCGCCTTGGGCGGTCTTGGGCTCTCTTGGAGCGCTCTTGGGCCGTCTTGGGCGCTTCTTGGGCCGTCTTGGGCCGTCTTTGGCGCCGTCTTGGCCGCTTCTTGGGCTGTCTTGGCGCCTAAGACGGCCCAAGAAGCGCCCAAGAAGCGTGCTCCGATGATGCCTCGAGCGGAACGCTGTTGTTAAGCCTTGAAGGCCGTCCTACTCGAGAAAAAACGAGGCGGAAGGGCAATTAGATCTCGGGCCTGGTGATGCCAACCCCCTCGAACTCCCCCAAGTCCAATTTCTTCCCACTAACGGACCGCACGCTAACGCGCGCTTCTTGTCATCCAGGCCTGGCGATACCACCCCCCTCGAACTCCCCCAAGTCCAATTTCTTCCGACTTACGGACCGCACGCTAACGCGCGCTTTCCGTCATCCGGGCCTGGCGATGCCACCCCCCTCGAACTCCCCTAAGTCCAATTTCTTCCGACTAACGGACCGCACGCTAACGCGCGCTTTCCGTCATCCCCGACAAGAGGATGCCGATATGGCTTTCCGACGGCCCAACAGGGCCCCAAGACGGCCCAAGAGAGCTCCCAGAGAGGCCCCCCAAGCAGGGCCCCGGAGCGGATGTCCCTTGAGTTTCCGAGAGGTTTCAGCGTCCTCGCCTTTTCTGGAGTCGACGCTTCAAGACGGCCCCAGAGGCTCCCAAGATCGCGCCAAGACGGCCCAAGAGGCTCCAAGAGAGCTCCCAGACGGCCCAAGAGGGCTTCAAGACGGCCCGAGAGACCCCAAAGATGGCCCAAGACGGCCCCAAGAGGGTCCCACGAACTCAAACTGACATTTCCCGCCCTCCGCTCCAGAATGATCCCAGAAACCGCCAGCTGGCCCCCAAGACACCCCCCAGACGCCCTAGGAGGCCCTCCAAGAGCTCCAAATCAGACCCCAGGAGGCTTCCGAGAGAAGGACCCTCAGAGAGCTCTGCGACCGCGCCGGCCTCCCAAAAAAGTAAGGCGCCGATGCGCCTCGTATGGTCTCCCGTTCTTTGCAAGGGCTCTGGTCCTAATGGTCGGCGCGTCCGGGAGTTCTCCCTGAGAGTGCTCCAGACAGGCCCGTCATCGGGGGCATAAGCTCCGCAGTGCCTTCGACCTCCTCCCCAGCCCACGCAGCCCGCGCACATCCTCCGACCTCCTCGGGCGGCCACAGCCGCCATGGAACCATGAAGCCCGCCTTCAAGAGACTTCCGAGGGAGGCCCCCTCAGGAAGCTCTGGGATCGCGCCGTCCAGCAAGGAAAAGAAGGCCCCCACGCGCTTCTCATTTGCTGCGGTCCTTTGAAAGGACTCCAGTCTGAGCGCATCCTTCGACCTCCTCGGGCGGCCACAGCCACCATGGAACGTCGTTGGAAAACAGGGCCCAGATGCCTACAGTGGAGACCCATGCCAAGAGACACCTTTCTTGCCTCCAGGGAGGGTGCCCTGGGTTTCTTGCGCTTCGGTGGCTTTGCGAAGGAAAGCGTGACGCTCCCACACCAAGAATCAGTGGGCGTCTTGGGGTCGCAGGGTTCGGTAGGCGTCACCCCAACATACTTATACTATATGTGCGTCGCCCCGCCAGGGGCGATGCGCGCACCGAGAAATCTTACAGTATATGCGTCGTGGCGGGCGCTTTCTGGCCACAACGCTCGGGAAACGATATACTGCAAGATGGGTATACTATATGTTTGGGTCGGACGCTCGCCTCCAAGGAGAACATCTAGTACTAGTATGACTTTGTGCGTCCCATTGGGTTTCTTGCGGAAGGTTTCTTGTGGACTGGCCTCCACTGGGTGCGGCTTTCTTGTGCGCCTTTCTTTTCGAGGCGGCTCTCAAGACCATCCCAGGGCTGCCCAGGTCGCCCCCGCTACACCCCGAAGGTGAGCAGCAACAGCAAGCAACAGCGCTAAGCATTACTAACAGCATGCCTCCTCCTCCTCCTCCTCCTCCTCCTCCTCCTCCTCCTTCCCCTCCTCCTCCCCCTCCTCCCCCTCCTCCCCCCCTCCTCCTCCTCCTCCTCCTCCTCCTCCTCCCTCCTCCTCCTCCCCTCCTCCTCCCTCCTCCTCCCCCCCCTCCTCCCCCCTCCTCCCCCCCTCCTCCCCCCCCTCCTCCTCCTCCTCCTCCTCCTCCCCTTCTCCTCCTCTCCCCTCTCTCCCCCTCCTCCTCCCCCTCCTCCTCCTCCTCTCCTCCCCCTCCTCTCCCTCCCTCCTCCTGCCCCCTCCTCCTCCTCCTCCTCCTCCTCCTCCTCCCTCCTCCTCCCTCCTCCTCCTCCTCCTCCTCCCCTCCTCCTCTCCTCCTCCCCTCCTCCTCTCCCTCCTCCTCCTCCCCCCCCTCCTCCTCCTCCTCCTCCTCCTCCTCCTCCTCCTCCTCCTCCTCCTCCTCCTCCTCCTCTCCTCCTTCTCATCCTCCTTCTCCCCCTCCTCCTCCCCCTCCTCCTCCCCCTTCCTCCCCCTCCCTCCTCCCTCCTTCTCCTCCTCCTCCCTCCCCTCCTCCTCCCCCCCTCCCCTCCTCCTCCTCCTCCGCCTCCTCCTCCTCCTCATCCTCCCCCCTCCTCCTCCCCCTCCTCCTACCCCTCCTCCTCCTCCCCTCCTCCTCCTCCCCCCCCTCCCTCCCTCCTCTCATCCCTCCCTCCCCCCTCCCTGCCCCTCCTCCTCTCCTCCTCCTCCTCCTCCTCCTCCCTCCTCCTCCTCCTCCTCCTCCTCCTCCTCCTCCCCCCTCCCCCTCCCCCTCCTCCTCCTCCCCTCCCTCCTCCTCCTCCTCCTCCTCCTCCTCCTCCTCCTCCTCCTCCTCCGCCTCCTCCCCTCCTGCTCCTCCTCCTCCTCCTCCTCCTCCTCCTCCTCCTCCTCCTCCTCCTCCTCCAAGGCCGCGGACGGCTCAGGCCACGATGACGGCGGCCTTAGCCCCCCCCCCTCTTCGAGCGACCCGATCCTCCCACGGTCGGGACGCCTCTTTCCTGTGGTTGCGGTGCGGTTTCGCGCTGCACCGCCGCGGTGCGCCCGCGCAGGCCCATGGTAGGCAGCGATGGGAGGTCGGGGCGATGGAGGACGGGTGAGGGACGATATCAGCAGCGAGGCGGATGACCAGAAGCAGATGACGAATCGGGACGAATGGGACATAGTGTCCCAGAGCGGGACGATGGGTCGGGGCCTGAAGAGCATCAAGGACCAGCACGAGGACTTAGGTCGGGCCGCGAGGATCGCAGAGGAGGAGGCAGCACCTTCATCACCATCGTCATAATCATGTGTGCGTGCTACATCTGTGGGATACAACCTTTTCACACTCTTGAGGGCAGGACGTGCGGAAGCTATGTCTATGGAGTTTGCAAAGACCGCCGCCATTCCCCTGCCAGGCACCAAAGTCCGCACCCGCCTAGGGTACACTCACCACTGTGAACGCACGCCCGATCATCACTGGGTCCACTTGGGTTGGGGCAGAGGGGGCAGTACACATTCTTCTGCGGGCGTTGCGATCGCGTTGTCGAGCCGCCAGTTTAAGAAGCACCAGATCACCAGGATCAGCCACCCGCCCCAGCACTTGCAGGGTAAAGCAGGCAGCGTTGATGTTCAACGTGGCTCATTACGACTTAGACTTATAGTAGGCTACTACCCACCAAGGTCTAGTTCGGCAGGTCGCATCCGAGTATGGCGTACTACATGTAGACGACTTACAGCTTGGATTCAAGAGGGTATCGACGAATCCCCAGGGCGCATCACTCCTAGTGTCGTCGCTGACATGAATATGAGGATGGGACGAAAGGGACAGGAGCGTGTCCATGATGATACATTGGGTCCCTTTCAGGCCGAACACGAGGATGAAGTTGCCACTGTAGTTCGAAAAGCGTACGCGTCCAGCCACATGTGTTTCCTTAGCACAGTTTTCGACCTGGGACAAACTTACTACGGATTACGAGGGGCAAGGAGTCGGATCGATTACTTCCTAGGCCCTCGAGCACTTCTGGGCACGGGAGTTCAAATCCACATGTTCTGGAGGTTTCAGAAACGCATCCAGGCCCTCCCCCACGTCGTCGATCATGTCCCCATGCGTTTATGCATATCCCTCCCCGCCCGAGCCCCTCAGCAGCAGCAGCAGCAGCAGAACATCCAGTGGGACTGGGGGGCGCTGGCGGCGGCTTCGCAAATGGGGTATCGAATAGGTGAGTTTCTGGAACGATTGGGACAGGTTTGGGAAGAGAGGGGGATCCGGCGCGCCCTCTTGACCGACGGCGAGGCGACGCGACGCGCGGGCGCGGTTGCACAAACGCTCCGCGAGGTCGCTCGCGAGTACTTCTCGGCCGAGAGGTCGGTCCCAGACTGGCCCCATGGAGGCTAAAGCTGAACGGCGTAGATCGCTTGAGGAACGAGCCACCCTGCGGGACCTCGGCTTCACGATCACGAGCGAACCATTGCGAAACATCGACAGGGCGATCAAGTCACGCGCTCGATGGCAGGAGTGGTGGAGGAGGGGAGCCCTGGAGCAGGAGATTCGGGAGGCGTGGGAGGCGCGGGGCCAGGCTAGAGTAGGCAACCTCGTTCGTCTCAGAGCTGGTGCCAGGATGGGGCCCCGTCAGAGGAGCCACCTCGCCCCCCCGACGAGCCGCCCTAGCGCTGCAGACATTCGGGGGGCCCTCCAGCAGCCAGGGGTGGACGGGGGCTTGGCGGCGGCCAACGCGATCTTAGGCAAGCACGTGAATCCAGACGCGATCCAGGCCTTGATCGAGACCCCCCTGGATGGGCCCCCCCCCCTTCGGGCCCAGAGGCCCCCCATTGCCTACGGGCGAGGATTTCGAGCGGGCGGCTGGCGACTTAGATCACCTTCAGAGGCGACTGCGTCATTGCCATCACCGACGACGCGCCCCGCCATGGTCGTGGCCCGTGGAAATCACGAAGCTGCTACTCTTCCCCGCCCACCTCTTTCGACCGGGCCTTCCGCGCGAGGGGTTAGGCCCACGCGGCGCGTGCGAAACCCAGACCTCCTGGACTTCGAGGCCCAGGCCGCTCGGCAGCCCCGACACCGCTAGCTGGTGGGAGACGAGGTCCAGGCCAGCGCATGACATGACATGCGATTTCAGTTACTTGCGCACGCGCGCGCACGACTGCTCTTACCACAACGAGCACGCACAAGCCATGCAAGTGCAATCAGTAAGCCTGGCAAGACACTCACGGGCAACGCTGTTCTGGACATCGCGCGGCGTCTTCGGCTATTGCGCTGCTTTTGCCATTGGTGGAGGCTGCTCTCACGGGTCGGGTTCGCGGATTACGGCAGCAGGCTCGAGCCCCCCATCGGCGTGCGGAGGCGCCATCCATGGGGGGAGGGAGGGACTCATGACCAGTGTTAAACTCGTCATGTGGAAACTACGTGGGTGCTAATACTACTATTTGGTCAAATCTTACGACGTGAGAAACGCATTCGGCACAGGACACCACGCACGCCTATATAATGCACATCGGTCTCGTGGAGCCGATGAATATGATGGTGGGCTTCTTGCGCGCCATTTGAGTGCAGGCGTGCTATGCTTGGAGGCATGCGACGGCGACGTCGCGCTGACCCCGACGACGGGCGGAAGGATGGGCGACTCGAGCGAGCCAGAACTGCCCATGGAATCCCCCTCGGGCAGATCGTGGGAGATTGCTTGGCATGCCAGAGCGCCCCCTTAGACAGCCCGACGAGGGATGAACCAGGAGAGCACTCGGGTCAGACTCGCTGGGGCGACGTGGCATTCGGAGGCTTCATTGATGACCTGATCCGCATCTTGATCGTGCCGAGTGGCACTGCGCGGGAGGCCCAGAGCCTCGACCATCTCGACAACAAGATTCTAGATAAGTGCTTGGCCGAAGGAGGGTGCACACAACGCGCGGCTAAACAAGAAACGGTCGTGCACTTGGCTATTATCAAAGACACCGAGATGGCGGAGGAGAGAGTCATGGGGAGGGCGGTGATGGAAATTATTCACTTGGGTGGGTACATAAACGTAAACGGCAGCAACGAGCGCGAGGTACACGCGCGTATAAGGGCTGGCTCGACTGGGTGGTGCAATCTTAGACACTATTGGTCCGCGCCGGGCCCCTGGCGGAGCAAGCGCAGCATGCTCCTGGCGAGCATCGCAGGTCGTGCATGGTCAGGCCTAGAGGCGTACGTGTTCGCCCCCTGGAGATACGAGCTCTCCACGCATCCCTTGCCAAGAAGCTGAGGGCGATGGTGGCTGGAGCGGCGCGCGCGGAACACGATGACGGCGCCCGCTGATCGATGACGTCCATGGCCGTGTTTGAGGAGTGGGAGATCCTCCCCCCGCAGGGGTTGAACTGATGATAAGGAGGTTGGGGTGGTGGCAGGCTATCATGATAAACTCGGAGCATCATCGCCATTACCTCAGCGCCTTCTTCGGATAATGCAAGTTCGAGGCACGTGCCCGCGTTGCGGGCGAGGCGGTTGCAGAATTGGCGATGTTGGAGAAAGGCTAGTTCAACTCGTCCCCGAATGTTCGCCCTCGGGCCTACCAGCTCTATGAGGACCTTAACGATCTTGGCGCACCCCGTGGGGCACGAGTTGAGGGATGTCTGGGGGGGCCGTGCACTTGGGGCGCTATTCAACAAGGATTTCAAGGCCACAGAGATTTTCTGTAAGTGTGATTTTCGGGTGACTCGTTCTTCATTGAAAAGCAGCGAGTGCCCCCCCACCCCCGAGCATTTCGAGACCCACCTCCCGACGGATGAGGTCCTGGGGGACACCGAGAGTGAGAAGGAGGAGTTTGCCCCCCTTCGGTGTGGCATTGAGGGGTGCCGGGCACGGTTATCAACGCACCGCGAGCTGGTCAAGCATCAGATCAATGCTACGACGCCCCCAGGCCACGGCGCGCCTCCGATTCTGTCCCAGGTATGCTTGGATAACAGATGCATCAAGTGTGATGCGACTTTTGCGAACATTGACCACGCTCGGCGCCGCCTATTTCGTTCCTGGATGGCTGGAAGATGCATCGCCGACCTACCGAGACATCATCATGCTTGGGCCCCGTCCGAGTTGAGCCTGCCCGCTGGGAGAGCCAGCCAGGATGTCGCGTCCATTATTCAGACCCGTTGGAGCTGAGAAGACACGTGAGAACCCACGCCCCCTTTGTCCGTCAGGCTCTCGGCTCGAGAAGTTCTCGCCGCAACCGGCCCGCAGCGCTCGTGGGCCCACAGGGCGAGCTGCGCTGCCACCACCCTCGTGGCGACCAGGCGATACTCAGGAGGAACGAGCGCGGCTTCGCGCAGGATTTCTACGACTAGCCGAGCTAGGTGAACAGCGACATCGACAGCGAGAACCTCGGCGGCGACTACCTGCGCAGCGACCACCGCGTGCAGGAGCAGTACCTGGCCGCGCGGGCGGACGGGCTTCGACCCCCCCTCGCGAGTGACTGCCGCGAACACACCGGCGTTGTTCCTGAACGTGCTGAGGAACCCGAAGATCATGACGGCGGCGGCGGCGCTCCCCAGCGAGGCCAGCCCAACCCTCAAGTGGCTCCTCAAGGGCCCCTTCCCGTGCCTCGTGCAGCTGTGGGCCAGAAAATTCTGGCGGATAGCCCCCCCCGAGACGCCTCGCAGGGGCGACGAGGACATGAGCGCCCGGACGACGGAGGGCGAGGCGGAAGGCAAGGACGGAAAGGACGGCAAGGGCAAGGACGCCCAAACGGGCAAGGGCGGCGGCGGAGGCGGACGCAGAGGTGGCAGGCGCCGACGGCGCGGGAACCACACCGAGAAGAAGTGAACATCGAAGGATCAGAACCTCCAGCAGCGCCTGGCCACGTTGACGAAGCTCGCGTTCCAGAACTCGTTCAGGCTGAGGCTCGCGGCCGCCGCGACCATCGACGCCTTCGCACTCCCCAAAGAGCGCCGCGCGATCCAGAAGCTCGAGGCAGCGATGGAGGACTACCGCAAGGAGGCGTGGGCGGCCCGCCCGCGAGGCGCCGAGGCGCTGCGCGAGGCGGGCAGCCCAGTGGCGAGCCTTGCAGTCGGCCTGCTCGAGAGTCTGGCGGAGTGCGACGTCGGTGGAAAAGCAAGGAAGGCACAAGCCAGCACATGCAGCAAATCATTCCACCGAACGGCACCGAGCCCACGGTGACGAGGACCACTCTCGAGCTCGACGTGGCCGCGATCAGAGTCGAGCGGTGCCACGACACCGACGAGGTGAAGCTCCAGGTGGCCGCGCCAGTATGGCCGATGAGAGGAGTCATCACGAACGCGTACATCGCGGAGGGAGTGGCAAACCGCCACACTGGTGTGGCACTGCCTGGTTGGTTGGAAGACGAGCTGGCGAGCTGGCTCGCCATCCTGACGCAGTAGGACAGGGAAGCTCGGATGTGCAGGCTTGTGGGACGGGCCCGATCGTGTTTGTTCGTGGTGAAGTGATCGGGGGCACGGCGCTCTTCCCATCTCAGCCCCTGGTGGCGGCGAGCCCAGTCGACGAGGATGATGACTACTGTCCGTTCGAGTTCGAGTGAGCTGCTGCACCTCCCTCTTCATTGGACAGCTCAATGAATATTGCAGCCTTTTCTTCCTCCTGTGCGCCGTGCGTTGCAGTTTTCTGTGTATCCGAGGACGGCAACTCTCTGCGAGTTGCCCCCTGCATGTTGCGTAGCTAACCCTTGCAGCAGCCTGCCCCGCCGCGCGCGTGTTGCAGCATCGACCGAGCGCGCGCACCCGCCCGCATAGCAGACCAGAGAAGGATCGATACGAGACCCGATCCAGCGACGGGTTGCCACAGTTCTATGTGCCTCGCGCTTCCAGGCAGTCATAGCCCATTCGTCGGGTAAAAATAGCTCCTCCTCCTCCTCCTCCTTCTCCTCCTCCTCGTCCTCCTCCTCCTCCTCCTCCTCCTCCTCCTCCTCCTCCTCCTCCTCCTCCTCCTCCTCCTCCTCCTCCTCCTCTCCCCCTCCTCCTCCTCCTCCTCCTCCTCATCCTCCTCCTCCTCCTCCTCCTCCCTCTCTCTCCTCCGTCCCTCCTCCCCTCCTCCTCCTCTCTCCTCCTCCCCTCCTCCTCCTCCTCCTCCTCCTCCTCCTCCTCCACAATTACTCAATATGAAAATACTCTCCCTCTTCCCCTGATGGCGTCCGGGTGATGGCCGCGCATTTCCGCGTATGTTTTTTTACACACAGGATGCCCGGGAAATCCCGGGAAACGACTCTCGCTGAGGCGCCGGCGTCATTTTCGGGCCGAACGCCCCCCGCGTATTGTTTTTTTACACACAGGATTCCCGGGAAACGGGTTTTCGCCTGCGTTTTTTTTTAATGATGCTCTCGCTGAGGCGCCGGCCTCATTTCTGCTCCCGAATCGTTCCGAATCGTGCTCCCGCTGCAGCGTGGGCCTCATTTTCGGATCGGTGTTTGGCCTCCGTCGTTCAGGATGGCGTTCTCGCCCCAGCGCGGGCCTCTTTCTCGCGCGCCCATCCGCCCGCCACCACCGCGCCGCACCACCACCACCACCACCACCATCACCACCACCATCACAACCACCACCAGCACCAGCACCACCACCAACACGAGCACCAGCACCACCACCACCAGCACCACCACCACCACCACCACCACCACCACCACCACCACCACCACCACCACCACCACAACCACGCAAACACGCACGCACGCACGCACGCACGTGCACCACCACCCACTACGCACGCGCGCGCGGAGCCACAGGTCCGCTACGACACGCGTCCGCGGATAGAGAAAATCAGCGCCATGGTAAGGGATGGGAGGGAAGGGTATGACGTCAGATATGACGCGAGCGTACCTAGCTTGTCCTCCTCCCCCTCCACCTCCTCCTCCTCCTCCTCCTCCTCCTCCTCCTCCTCCTCCTCCTCTTTCTCCCCCTCCTCCTCGATACTCCTCGAGCAATCTCGTCCGCGCAGCGGCGGAGCATGCGAGCACCCGTGCTTTTGGAGGCGCCCTTGGGGCCATCTCTTAGCACCCCTTGGGGCCATCCAAGCCCGCGTGCGAGCCCTCCAGGGCCATCCTGGAGCTACCCGGGGCCGCATCGGTCGGGGGCCATCCTTGAGCACCCTTGGGGCCCTCAAGGCCCGTATGTGAGCCCTCCGGGCCACCTTGGAGCCTTCGGGGGGCGCATCGCGCCGTCGGGGATCCTTGGAGGCCCTGGCGGCGTGGACGATCCCGTCCACGCGGCGGCGAAGCGTGCGAGATCCCAGGCTTGGGGAGCCATCTGGGGCCATCTCTCAGCCCCCTTAGGGCCATCAAAGTGTGGCTGACCCGTCCACGACGCCCGCCCAGGGAGGCGAGGACAACGGTGGCGACGACGACCGCGACCCCAGGGTCATCCTGAAAGCCTGTCGGCAACATCTCTGCATCGACCCCACCCCGCGAACCTCGCCGACGAGCTTGCGTGAACGTAGTCCACGGGTTCGCCCTAGTCAGCTGCAGTGCTGGGATCAGCGCGTGCGAGAAGGGCGAGCAGTGGCAGCGGGCACAGGTGCTGCTGAGCGAGATGCGGGAGGCGAAGCCGCAGCCCAGCGCCATCTGTGCTGCAATTCTGGTCGTTGCGCGTGCGAACGGGGCGAAAAGTTCGCGAGCTGCCCCCGAGCCGAGGGTCGCCCAAGATTCCCCCCCGAGTAACCCCGAAGACCTTTCCAGGAACGCCCCCCCCCCCCCAAAAGGCATCCAACAAGAGACTCTCAGCACGGCTTCGCCAGACTCTTATTTAGGGGTTCTCGGGCATCCCCCCTTGGGCTGCCCTGGGTCCTCCTTGTGTCCGCCCTTCGTCCCAGGAGCCTTCTTGGGCGCTTGCCAAAAACACTAGGGATTTGCCCTGCGCCTAAACCTATGGCGCGAAGTCGTGCTTGACGTCGCCTCCATGAGAATAATGAGCCGCGTCATCTGTCTGGCACCGTGTGCAGTGCAACATCTTGACGCTTCCCGGCAAGGCACAATACAGCCTAAGGGATCCGAGGCCGCGCCCAAGACGGCCTCGACTGACTCTGGAAACCTTTTAATAATTTGAATTGCCCAACATTGGCCCCAGGGTTACCAAGGGACCGAAACCACTTCCGAGATAGTCCGAGAGGATTTCGGGACGCCCGGGAGATCTTCAAGACCGCTGAAGACGGTCCACAGGCCACGAGCTTCCCGAAGCTTCCCAAAATTTTCTTTTGGGCAGTTGCTCGGTGAATTTGCTCAGTGTAGCGGGATCTCTTGGGGCCCGTTTATTCCGCATTCGCAGACTACTGAAGCGTCCATCCGGAAGTACGCTCCCATACAGTGATCTTTGCGGGGTGATGTCCATCCTCATCCGACCCTGTGAGGTCGGCTGAGACTTCGTTAGAACCTGAACGCGCGTGATTCTTGCATATCGATGCTTAAACATGTATGGACTTTCTGACCGTCGCCGTACTAATTGGTGCCCCGGTTTGGTCTATGATCTGGTTAGGAAGGCTATGGCGCGCGGTCGTTTGCGAGTTTCGAGGTAAGAGTTATTGGGGCCTGTTAAGAGGCCCCTCGGGACCTTTGGGGGCCTCTGGAGCTCTCTCTTTGGGCCTGTGGGGTGAGTCTCGGGGCCTCTTGGGGGCCTGCTGGCTGTCTCGGGGGCCCCTTTCGGGCAGTGGGCTCGAACTCTCAGTTCGAGCTCCCACTCTTGGACCCCTTGGAGGGCCCTCTGAGGGCCCTCTTGGGCCGTCTTGGGCGCTTCTTGGGCCGTCTTGGGCCCTCTTGGGGCGTCTCGGGGCCCTTTTCGGGGCCATCTGGGCCATCTTGGGATGATCTGGGAGGCCTGTGGGGCTTTCTTGGACGGCGTGAAGGCAAAGTCGCAGATTCTGAGCACGTACGTTCCCCTTGAGTGGAACGATCTGTACCTCTGGAAGCTCTCTTGGGGAGGGCTCTCGAAGGCCTCTTGGGGTGTCTTGGAGGCCTCTTGGGGGCCGTCTGGAGGCCATCTGCAGCGTCCTGGACCGCTCGCTCGGCGACTCGAGGCCCCCTTTGGACCGTCCGAGAGGCCTCTCGGAGCCTCTTGGCCCAGCTGGGGGCCTTCTTTCGGGCGAAGAGAATTATGCACATGCACCGATCCTGGCAAGGCCCATCTTTGACCCAGGATCGGTGCATATGCCTTCCTGGCCAAGGTAGGAGGGCGTATGCACCGATCCTGGGCTCAGGATGGGCCTGGCCAGAATCGGTGCATGTGCATAGTTCTTTTTCCTCTATTCTTGGGGCACTCTGGGTCCGTCTTCGGGCCCTCCAGGGGCGCTCGGGACTCCGCCCCGCTGGCGCGCCCGAGAGCAAGGCAGACCCGTTTTCTGCGTATATGTATGTCGGTGCCGAGTATATATTTGGACACCTGTACACATACATGTATACACGCACATGTATACGTGTACGCATACATACATGCACACATACATACATACACGCATACATACATACATACATACATACGTACGTACGTACGTACGTACATACATACACATACATGTACGTACATATACATACATGTACATACATACACATACACATACATACATATACATACATATACATACATATACATAGATATACATACATACATACACATACATATACATACATGTATATACATATACATACAAATATATACATACATACACATACATATACATACGTGTACATACATATACATACAAATACATGCATACACCTACATATACATACATATACATGTACATACATACATACGCACATGCATCCATCCATCCATCCAGCCATCAATGCATCCATCCATCCATGCATGCAGGCATACATACATACATACGTACATGCACATACATGTACATACATATACATACATATACATACATATACATACACATACCTACTATACATACATATACATACATATACATACATACATATACACACATATACATACATATACATACACATACATACACGTACATGCATATACCTACATATACATACATATACATTACATACATACATACGCACACGCATCCATCCATCCATCCATCCATTCATGCATGCAGGCATATATACATACATACATACATACATACATACATACATACATACATACATACATGCATGCATGCATACATACATACATACATACATGCATACACACATGTATGCATACATACATACACATATGTACATACATACACACATGCATACATAAACACATAACCACATGCACACATGTATGCATACGTACATACATACATGCATGCATGCATACATACATGCATACATACATATATACGTACATGCACACCTACAGGCATACAGGCAGGCATACATACATACATTCATGCATGCATGTATGCATGCATGCATACACACATACATGCATCTATACGCGCATACATACAGTGACAGACAGACAGACAGACAGACAGACAGACAAACAGACACACATACATACAGACATGCATGCATGCATATATACGTACATGTATACATGCATGAACAAGTACATACGTGCATACATACGTACATAGCTACATACAGACACACATTCAGTCAGTCAGTCATTCATTCATCCATTCACGCATTCATACATTCATGCATTCGTATACTCATACATTCATACATTGATGCATCTCTACATTCATACATTCCTCCATTCATGCATACATACATACACATAGTTATACGCATCTGTGTGTATGTGTATGTAGGTATATAAGCGTGTGATCCACAGCTATGTGGTGCAAGTTATGTGCCCAGCAACGGCCAGGGCATTTGCAACATTCATCTGCATTCACAGCAGAGTTCGAAGGGACCTGAGGACACTACACTCAATGCTTGCGGAGCGTTGGTGGATCTGCCCATTTTCAACCGCCGATCCGCTCCGACTGGGGAACATCCATACGCCGCTGGGTGTTACGCCGAGCTGAAATCACGCGCGCAGGGTGCTGCGATCTTCCCCTATCCTTTCACAACCTTTTCCTTCCCCTCCGAAAGGTCCAGGGGGGTCCGACAATTCCCAGACCATTCAGACAACGCCGAACACTCCCGGATGAATCCTGCACACCTTCCCTCTCCTTTCCTCCTCCACCACGATTTCTTCGAAAGGCGAGACTGAAGGACGCAAGTTCATGCGAGGCCTTCTCCCAGGTGCCTTGGCCCGCGCCAAGGTTTCCAACCTGCAGGCGAGCGGCGGGGCCGGAGGGGCGGTTCGTCTTCACTACGAACGGTTATGTTTACTATCATAACAATTACTACGACGACGACTACTATCACTGTTGCTAGTGTTGCTACTTCCGCCATTACTACTACTATTACTTCTTAAAACTACTACTACTCCTACTCCTACTCCTACTACTACCACTACTACTACTACTACTACTACTACTACTACTACTACTCGTTCTTCTTCTACCACTACTACTACTACCACTACGACGGCTACGATTTCTTCTTTCTGTTCTTACTACTATTACTATTATTACTACTACTACTACTACTACTACTACTACTTGTACTACTTGTGCGACTACTATTCCGACTACGACTACTACTACCAGCACTACTACTACTTCTACTACTACTAGTACTAGTACTACTACTACTACTACTACTACTACTACAACTACTACTACTACTACTACTACTACTACTGCTACGATGCTTACTACTACTACTACGACGACTACTACTACTGCTACTACTACTACAATTACTACTAGTATTATTTCTACTACCACTCCTGCTACCATTGCTACTACTACTACTACTACTACTACTACTACTACTACTACTACTACTACTACTACTACTACTACTACTACTACTACTACTACTACTACTACTACTACTACTACTACTACTACTACTACTCGGCTACCACTACTTCGTTTCTTTAATACTTCTCCTAGTAGTACTACTACCACTACTACTACTACTACCACTACTACTACCACTACTACTATCACTACTACTACTACTACTACTACTCCTACTACTACGACTGCTGCTACTATTATTATTACTACGACGAATATTACTACTACTACTACTACAACTATTACTATTTGTACGACTACTACTACTACTACTACTACTACCGCTACTATTACGACTATTACTGCTTCTACTACTACTACTACTACTACCACTACTTTTACTACTACTACTACTACTATTACTACTACTACTACTACTACTACTACTACTACTACTACTACTACTACTACTACTACTACTACTATTACTACCACTACTACGACTACTACTGCTACTACTTCTACGACGACTACTGCGACTACGACTACTACTTCTACCACCACCACTGCTACTACTACTACTACTACTACTACTGCTACTACTACTACTTCTTCTTCTACTACTACTACTACTACTACTACTACTACTACTACTACTACTACTACTACGACTACTACTACTACCGGGGCGTGCGTAAAAAACGACCATCCGTCGATATGATGAGGTAATGGCGTTCTGCATTAGAAGTAATGATCGTGCGTGTCGTACGAAACGTGTGAGGGGTGTGCCGCGAAACGGGCGCGGGGCCAGAACACGCTCAAACAGGGTCCTCCTGGAACGGCGGAGTGTCCATTATCTTCGCCCGCGCGTGAGGCCACTGTATCGTTTCCATTATCTTCGCCCGCGCGT
>CAUYUJ010020582.1:656582-664082 GCA_963575745.1 Prorocentrum cordatum | reverse complement strand
ACCCCTCCCCCTCCTCCGCCTCCTCCTCCTCCTCCATGGGAATAGGCGGGGCCCTCTGATTCGCTCGACCGGGCCAACTCGACTCGAGCTCCTGCTCCTCTTCCTCGTCGTGAGATCCACGACGCCCGCTGTGCCCTGCGCGAGGATGCAGCGGCTCTTCCGCAAGGGCATCTTCTGGCAGGCGGCCCCGTGGGTGAGGGGGGTCCGTGTCCAGGGGCGGAGGAAGATTGAAAACGCCTACGGTAGGTTTGCGTCGTGTCGACCAGCGGCGACCCCAGCGCGGGCGTTCAAGGTTGAACGCCGCCGGCGACCCAGAATCGATCGATGTTGAACGATCGGAGGTTGCGGCAGCGGCCGATCGTTCAAGGTTGAACGATCCCTGCGGTGTCAAAAACCAACGCTGGGGTCGGCACGACACGAACCTGCCGTACGGCGAGTCACCGCCGCCCTCTGCCTCTTGGAAGCGCCCGTGCGGCCAAAGGTTTGGCCTGACTCTGGTCAAGCTTCTGGACCGTGTGTTCCCACACAGTCGGCGTGGATCCCGTTTGGAGGAACATCTGGGGGAGGAAAGGAGGAGGAGGAGGAGGAGGATATGAGGAGGAGGATGAAGAGAAGGAGGAGGAGGAGGAGGAGGAGGAGAATGATAATGATAACGACTACAAGACTTAGTCTTACGGAGCCCCCTACTGGTGCGACTTACACAGGGGGCCTCTCTTGAGCTTCTCCTGGGCGCTTAGAACCTTCGGCCACAAACCCGATATCCTCTCCAAGTACTCGGAACGGTGGCCTGGAATTACACGCGTGCAGATCTTGCCGAAATCTCTGAGCTGCTGGGCAGCATAGCACCCGCACTTGATACAATACCACAAGCGAAGGCCGTTGTGCAACTGCATCCTATGTGTGTCGTGGACCCACCCTCCAGCGATATGTAGGTGGGCCCCCGAGGGCTTATGGAAGATCAAACCGTCGGGATTCTCTGGCGTGAAACACGGGGATTTCCTCCAAACGATTTGACAACTCTTGGCGGCAGAGCCAACACATACCGCGCATCGCTTCCCAGTATCGTCCAGACAGTGGGAGGAGGAAACACGGACAAAGAACCAGCAGACGGAGGGCGGATGGTTTGAGAGGCAGCAAATCTCTTGGACCCAGGCTCTTTTTCATCAGCTCCCGTTGCGTCGAGAGTAGCACGAATCATTATCAACCTCATTTGTAACGCCCGCTTCTCCAGAAGACCAACCCGTTGTCTGACAGTTTGCGGGAGCCGAACGCGTTCAGCAGCATGACTGGCGGCGAGGTCCACGATTGTGTTTCCAGTGAGAACCCAGTGCTGGCGGGGGTTCCGCACCACTCCTTCATCCTGATGAGTGGACAAACAACAGAAATCTCCTCGGGCGGCCGATCCCTCAGGAGGAGCCCCAGAGCAGCCCTGAGATCGTCATCATCGCCTCCAGGATCCTCCCAGCGCCTACTGCGCCACCCTTTGACGACAGGTTCACAGTCAGCAACATACACCACATTGCCTCGCGAGGCCCACACCGCCAGGACCAGGGCCCGAAGTTCCCCATGGGGAACAGATTGCCTGGGCCCCACCAGAGGCCCAGACAGTCCCCGCAAGGCAGACTTGGGGCTCCAAGCTGTGGAAGGAGTATACAGCAAACCCAACCCTTTTGAACCTCGTGCGAGCAGAGTCTGGACCTCCACTAGCATCCCCAAAGATCAATAAGGGTGCCTGAGGAGTCCCCACGCCAAGACAAGCAGGCCCCAGGTCGCCGTTGAGGCCCGTGAAGACCCACTCCTCCTCCTCCTCCTCCTCCTCCTCCTCATCCTGCGGCGGCGGCACAGCAACCCATGCAGACGGCAGCAAGCCCCTTAGCCAGAATGATGGCTCCATGTCCGCTTGCGCCTCGGCATGAGGGAGGAGGTCGCATGTCTGTTCATAGATGCAGTGCCCTGTGTTACTCGTGCAACTCCAGATCCGATGTTTGGCAGTCTCCTCTTGGCAACCGCATCTCGGGCAAAGGATGGGGCAGCTGTAGTCCTTGACCTCTGCCTTACGCCTCGCTCGGGGCCATACCCCGCCAATCGCACAACATAACAACGTCCCAGACAAACGATGACCGATGACTGGCGTCTCCTGCAGATGCTTCAACAGCAGACAGTATGATACAGCATCGGTACCACCTTCCAACCCAGCGCCGTCACAGTGGAGACTAGCTTGAGCCCACATACGCTTCTTGATGACGCCCTCCAAGTCGTCCAGGAAGGCCCGGCAGGAATCAAGTGCCGCAACTCCCTGATACATGTGATCATCGGAGCGCCAACTGCCCTCTGCATACTGGTGACCCTGAGGAATGACCCAGGCTGTGGCTTCAGGAACTGACCACCCAACCTCTACCAGGTGCAGGATGACCGCCGTCGTGGGTCCTCGCACCCAGCGCGACCACTGCGCCTCTGGCTGGGCGAGCAGCTGTTGCGAAGCCTTGGCCCAGACACGAGGGACTCCAGCTCGCAGATCAGGCCGGCCCCGCCGCGCGGACAACCGCATATCCATGCGCATCACTGGCGAGCGAATGCTAGGATCCTGTCCAGGCGCCCGCAGCTCCAACATCGTGGTCAAGCATCTCCCTCAGCCGCGCATGCTAGCCCTGGGCGTCGTCTCGCCTGGACCAGTCTCCGCCCGAAGCTGTCGTGCATTTGGAAGCCGTGCGTCCCAGCAGCTTGAGCACCCTGCAGCTCCAGCCTGGCGGTGGTGCGGCACTGCCTCGCTGCCCTATCAAAGCGCCCGATGTTGGCGCTCATGAACTTGCGCTTGGCATCCCTCTTCCGCCTGGTGCTGTGTCCCAGCCGGCTCGCGCGCGAAATATCCACTCCCAGAGAAGCAGCATGCGCTTGAGGTGCCACCTGGAATCCAGCGCGCTTCACCGCTCGACTAATCCAGCGCGCATCCTCAAGATGAGTGCAGACCACGCCAGATTTGGGAGAAATTCGGAGCTTACCCGCCGGCAAGGCTTGCCCCGTCTCAACAATTATGTCACGAAGATGTCTGCGCACGCTGGACCTCGAACCATAAGCCTGCTGGGGGAGATCGTCGACCCATAATATGTGATCGGCCATTGGGAACTTGCTCGCGACACCACGAAGGACAAAGTCCGCGAGCGCGCGGCCGAACCTCGTGCCCGAGCGCAGGTCCTGCACTATACTCTTCGTCGGTTGGAACGGGACTGGCGAGGCTCCAAGTTGGCTAAGCATTCTGGGCGACATGCATTGAAGCAGTTCGAGGTGCGAAATCCGAGGAGGGAATCCCGTGCTCGACGCATTGCGAAAAAGAATCGGCCACTCGATGAAATCATGAAAAGACTGGGTATCGCATAGCCCACGTCCGACTTCGACTTCGAGATGCCAGCGAACCTCCGCCCTTCAGTGATCTGACATACGCTTCTCTAATATTGGAACTGCCGCGCACGGCTGCGCCCCGCGATTGCCCCGCCTCATCGGGCCAGTCTCTCACGGGCGGCTCTTGCGCAAGAGAACAGAGCCGCCCGAGAAGAGGGGCTATTCCGACAATCCCATGCCCGCTCGATATTTGTAGGCAACATGCGCTCTAAGGTCATCGTGAGTTGGCCAGGCCAGCATAAAGCGCTCTCACAAGCCTCCAGAAGACTACCCAGTTCTTGCAGCGCAGCATCTGGCAACCTCTCCACGTCGACGGGCGAGAGGAAGTCCACCCCATTGCCAGTCGTCGCTCTCATTCTTCGAAGCGCCCGCCTGATTTCTGACACCGAAATGCTGGGGAGCGGCTCGTCCGCAGCAGCGGTCTCGATGTCAGCGAAAGTCGACTGCGCCATGCCCTCGTTCATGGGGTTGGGCGCCCACAGATCGCGCCACTGCGTCGCCTTCGCATCGATCAGGTCCCTAGGGCGGAAGAGCTCCTGCTGATCCCCCACAGCGTCCAATGTTGGGATCGGCATCGGCACAAGACATCTACGCAGCTTCCCTTGATAATCAGCTTCGCCCACAAACGCTTTGAACCCCGTCAAGGACTGTTGGATCGCGCGCCTCTGAGCGCGCGCAGCAATCTTTTTGACAGCCAGGGTAAACCGCCCCGGCGCACGAACATCACAGCCACGAATATTCCGAAGGACAACCTGCCACTCTACCCAAAGTAACTTTGGACTGGATCAGAAGGGCATGAACTAACTCAGGGCAACTGTCCAGGTGTCGCGAGCAAGACTGAATGTGCCTGTCCTGCTGATCATGCCCATTCCCCGTCTCGCAATGTTCCACCAGCCACTGGGGACATCACGTAAGGGAGTAGCTCGAACCTTGGATGCCATCTTGACCGTCTGGACCTCGCAGTGGACTCCTGCCGATCTGCTGGGCCCAGCAGCTGGCGACTCGCCATGGTGGCGATAGACGCAGCGTTCAACAGAGGACACCCACGTAGCGCACAGATTGGAGACGTCTGCGACCAATGCAGGTCTGAGACGAAAGGCAACGGATTGCTGCAGAGCGGGATCGAGGGTCTGAAGAATCTGATCACCGCGTCGGAAGCCAATAGCTTCTCGGCTCTGCGGTCAAGCATCGCTGGGGATACAAGAGCTGGGAGCGCGCATATTTCCTTCCTGCGAAGGCCTCGCCACTGCAATGGGGGGCGCAAGCTGCGGTGCCTCAGGGGGCACCCCAGGCTGAGAAACACAAGTGTCAACATGGGCCGTGGCCACTGGGTCGGCGGCGGCGGGGCGGAGGTTGGGGTCGTTGGCCCGCGGATCTTCCTCCGCCTCCTCCTGCCAGACCGAGGCTTCGACGTCGACGTACTCACAAGGATCAAAACTATCAGTGTTGGCATCCAAAGACGCGGCTTCTATACCCTTAGAAGCGCCATCCTCAGATGCAGCCCGAGAGATTCCCTTACAGTCTCCAGACAATGAATGAATGCGCTTGAGCCTAGACGCCACAGCGAGCTGCCGCTGCTCCTGCCTGCGAGCCTTCGCGAGACTTGATTTGGACCCGACAGTGGGCGCTGTAGAGGGCCTCTGGAGCTGAGGAAGCCTGGCGGGGCTCACCATAACCCTAGTGAGAAGCTGGGCACCAGAACTCCTGAAATCTACCGCCAGCCCAATGTGTGGGCGCCAAGGCACAGAAATGACTGGGGAGACCGATACAATGAATGGCCTCGCAACTCACTGCACATGACGTAGCCGAGATGGGCGCCAGAAGAGGGGGGGCAAGTTGCTGCCACGTCAGCTGTCACGATGATGGCACCGAGTTTTTGCGGGACACCAGTGCGAGCCAATGCTTGTGGGCTCATGTTGGAGCCGCCAATCGCGACCCATGGCGCGTGCAGTAAGGCCGCTATGCGCTTGATTCTGCCGATGTTGGCGCCAGCGTAGCCCATGCTCGAGTGCAAGTAGCACGTGACGATGGCCATGTTGCACCCTTGAAAATACGCCCATCGCCACGAATCCGTCAAGCGACGAGCTGCCTGGGGCCCATGCTTGGAGCCTGCAGCTTTGATGGCACTCAAACGATGACACTGAAGGTGACCTCTTGCCAACAGCCGCTCGCCCCCTTCGTTGACATGCTCGACATGCCCAGGACGAGCTGCCCTCGAACTCGATCGTGCAGCTTCGGGGTTCATGCGAAATCCACGACGGCGACACTTCATTTCCTACTTCTGAAGACTGGCAGGCAAGTGCACGTGCGTCTCCAGGAAGGCATACACCGTAGGCGATGCTTAAGAAAGCTTAAGTTTTCGGCCAGAGTCTCGATTCTTCTTAACTTTTCAATGTAAATCCCAAGATTTTGACAGAAGTTCGGGGTTTTCTTCAATTTCTGAGACTATGAATTTCTGAACCCATGATTTCTTAAGCATTTCGCAGGGTGTACTCGTACTGCCCCAGAGACGCGTCTGGCCAAAACCATGCAGGGGTGAGCCTCGAGGGTGAGGGGCTCGTCGCGGAAGGGGTGGGTCAGGCCGCGCCCGGCATCCCCCCCCCCTCCTTCCCTCCCCTCCCCCCTCCCCCCAGGGCGACAAGTAGGGGCCTCCGCCCCTCCTGTGTCCGCGCTGCTCTTCGACCCGCTGCGCTTCCACATCTGAGTCGCACATCTGTGTGCGCATGTCGGCTAACTGTCGCCGCCCTCGGTCCTGCCCACTGGCTCGCAGAGGAGAAAAACCTCCCTCCTGCCCGCCGTTGCGGCGTAGATCGGAACGGTGCAGAGCCAGAAGCCAGAGACCAGCAGGAGGGCGGGGAGGGCGAGGGCGGGGAGGAGGCGATAGCACGAGGAGCGGGACTGATGAGGAGAAGTGGGGTGTTGATTGTGGTGATGATGATGGCGATGATGATGTTGATGAGATCGATGCTGTTGATGGTGATGATGATGATGTTGCTGCTGATGATGATGATGATGGTGATGGTGATGGTGGTGATGGTGATGGTGATGGTGATGGTGGTGGTAATGATGCTGATGATGATGACGGTGGTGGTGATGGTGATGGTGGTGATGATGATGAGGAGGAGGAGGAGGACGGTGATGGTAATGGTGATGGTGAGGAAGAGGAAAAGGAGGAGGAGGACGAGGAGCAGGAGAAGGAGGAGGATGATGGTGATGGTGATGCTGCTGCTGATGATAATGATGCTGTGCTGATGATGATACTGATGATGGTGATGATGATGACGATGGCAATGATCATGACGATTTCGATGCTGATGCTGCTGATGATGATGTTGCTGAAAATGATGGTGATGATGATGACGATGATGATGGTGAATATGATGATGGTGATGAGGATGATGATGACGATTGTGATGATGCTGCTGGTGATGATGAGTAAGAGGAGGATGAGGAGGATCATGATGATGACGATGGTGATGCTGCTGATGATAATGATGCTGATGATGATGATGAGGAGGAGGATGCTGATGATGATGTTGTTGATGACGATGGTGATGATGATGATGATGCTGATGATGATGATGGTGGTGGTGATGGTGATGGTGATGGTGATGATGATGCCGGCGATGGTGTTGATGGTCATGATCGGGAGCCTTGAGACGGGGATCAATGCAAACGGGGGTCAGCCAGAGCGCCAGATCTTGCATGATCCTGCAGGGCCAGCCTCCCATTGACCCGGGTTTGGGTGCAGGACCCTGCAGGATCTTGAAGGATTTTTCGCATTGACCCGGGTTTGGGTGCAGGGTCTTGCAGGATCTTGCAGGATTTTGCAAGGCCTGGCTGACCCGGGTCTAGATTGACCCGGGCCAGAAGATCCCCGACACGATGTGGTGATGATGGTGATGATGACCATTGTGGTGATGATGATTGCAGCATATTGCAGCTCGGAGGCTCCTTGCAAGACTTGTCCAGATAGGTAAGTTTGAGTGAGTGTATTTTGGAAGACCCCTCGAGGAACTCACGGGAGACTTCCAGAGGCCCTAGGTGTTTTGGACCAGGATTCGAGGCCCTGTCATATGTGCAGGAGTTGCTCGGCCCCTCCCT
>CAUYUJ010020582.1:514082-651582 GCA_963575745.1 Prorocentrum cordatum | reverse complement strand
CGGCCGCATTTTGGGGGAGGTGCAAATCCATGGATCGCTAATCCATATTTGCGCGCCTCCGAGAGGATGGGAGGATGAAGAGGGGGGTGATGACGACGACGACGTGCAGCAGGATGGGCAGGAGGAGCAGGATCAGGAGCAGCGCATCAAGCGAAGGCAAGGCGCAGCAAAAGTACGTGGATTCCCAGACCATCCTGGATAGGTGAGGGAATCGTGTATTTCCGTGCTCGTTTCTTTTGCTTTCCCGATGCTGGGTTTGAGCGTGCACGCACATAGCTCCGAAATTAGGTCACGCCTTTTGGGACCAGCAGTTTTGTTCCACTTCATCTTGCAGCCACCAATAACCTCCAATTACCTACTGAGACCAGGCCAGTAATCTGTGCGAAACCTCACAGCCTTCCCGCATTGTCCTTGCTTAGCATTCCCACTCCTCATACTTCTCGTTATCTCTCTGCTTAGCTCGTCTGGGTCCTCTGTGCGGGTATCCATTCTCCGGCGCTGGCCGTGGAGGCCGGTCGACGCACGCGCGACGTGAAGTTTGCAATTGCCCGTTGGCTTCTACCCTCTGTCGCCTCCTCTCCTTCTCCTCCACCTCCATGTCCTCCTCCTCATCCTCTCCTTTGGCTGCCACTTTTGCTCCGGACTTGGATTCCCTGGGGCGCAGCCTAATACTTGAGTTTATTTTCCAGGTTTTATCTATACCAGGCGTGACCGCCTGGCTAATTGTCTCGGGTGATCGTTGCGCTCGCTGGTGGCTTGTCCGCTCTCTTCCAATATGCGTATATAGATATAACATACATACATATGTATACACATAAATGTATGATGCACGTGTATGTGTCCATGTGAATATACCTATATGTATAGGCATGTGCGTGTACATGAATATACATATTAGTATATGGTTGTATGGGTGTTTGCAATTTAGGTGTTATATATGTTGTGTATTATAGTGTAATGTAGTGTAATTTGGAATGGAGTGTAGTGTAGTGTCATGTAGGGTAGTATAATGTAGTGCAATGTACGGGAATGTAATTTGATTCAATGGCATACAATGTAATGTACAGGTGTGTATGTATGTCTTTACAGGTGTGTCTGTATATGTACAGGTGTGTATGTATGTGTGTCTGTGTATATGTATGCATGTATGCATGCATGCCTGTGTGTAGGTGTGTATGTCTGTATACATGTGTGTATGCAAGTCGACCTATATATGTGTATATATGCATGCATGGTATATATGTATTCATGTATATATGCATGTTTATGTGCATGCATGTATGCATGCATGTATGTAGGTATGTGTGCATGTATGCGTGTGTATGTATGTATGCCTGTGTGTACGTACGCATGCATGTATGAACGTGTGAATGCATGGGTGTATGTATGTGTGTATTCATGTATGTATACATACATCTATAACTCTATATATATATACATGTGTGTTGGGGGGGGTGGGAGGTTGGGAAGTTGGGAGGTCGCGAGTACTGTCAAGGAGAAGCTGCGCGAGGGCGACACTTGGTTTGAATAGCTGGGGCCAAGCCCTACAACAAGTTTCTCCACCAGTTGCGCGGTTCTCAGCCATGGTTGTCTCTCTGGTTGTCCCTTGGGCTGCTGCACGCAAGCCCACCTTGAAACGTCCAACTTGCGATGTTGGGTTCCGTTTGTTTCAGACTGCCGACACGGTTGCTTCAAAGCACAGTTATTGGGGACGGACAGGGGGCCGCCTTTCTTTTTGCTTTGTTTGTTCTCCCTCCCTCTCTCTCTCTTTTCTCTCTCTCTCTCTCTCTCTCTCTCTCTCTCCTCTCTCCTCTTTTTTCTTCTTCTCTCCTCCATCCTCCTTCCCCCGTTGCTTCCACCCCCCCGTGCCAGTAATGTGTTCTATATTCGTGTAGATTCCAACGGTCTGATCTTCCGCTCCTCATCTTCCTCCTCCCGATCTGCCCTCTTCCCTCTTGCTGCTCCTTTTTCTCTTCCTTGCTCTTCGCTCCTCCCTCCTCCCTACCTCATCCTCCCTCCCTCTTCTGCTGCTGTGTGTCCTCCTCTCCCTCCCTCCCCCTTCCCTCCGTACCTCATCCATCCTGTCTCCCTTCCTACCTCCATGCTCCCCCTTCTCCATCTCCATCCTCCTGCTTCCTCCCCCCTCTTGCCTTATGTCACCTTTCTCTCTTCCACGTCATCCTCCTGCTCCTCGTCCTCCCTCCTTCCCATTGTTGTCCCTCCTCCCCCCCTCCCTCCGTCCGCGTCCTCCCCGTCATGCCCACGCGCTTCACTTCCATCTTCCCTCGCTGTCTGGTCCTCCTCCTCCTACTCCTCCTCCTCATCCTCATCCTCCTCCCCTCCTCCCTCCCCCTTCTCCTTCTGCCAGGCCTGTCCTGGAGCGCGCTCTGAGCAGAACTTCGAGGCGGATCCAGCATCCAGCCGTGGCTGCGAGGGAGGAGCCCAGGAGGCCCATGAGATGACAGAAACGCCCAGAAACCTTGAGTTCTCCATCCTCCTCCCCTTCCTCCCCCTCCTCCCTCCCCTCCTTCCCTCATCCCTCCCGTCCCTCTGTCTCCTCCTTTCAGTAGGCTTCGCTCCACGGCCTCAAGAAATCGTGAGGCCAGGTGTCACCCGTGCACGGGGATCCCCCTAAATGGTGACGTGTCACCCGCGCTGCTACGCGAGAGCCATAGAGAGCCGCGCTTTCCGCCAATCAGTCGTGGCACCCTTTTTTCGTCGGCGGAGTTCTTCGAGTCGCGTGCCCCCCTCCAGCTCGGAGAGTTCGGCGAGGACCAAAATCGGCGGCGGGCGAGGAGGGGAAATGAGAAGGAGAAGGCCTTCTCAGAAGACTCGGAAGCCACCCGGCCTTCTGAGAAGTCTCGTCGCCTTCTGAGAAGGCCTTCTCCTTCTCATTTCCCCCCTCGCTCGCCGCCGACAAAAGCCCGCTTTGTTTTGGTCGGCCCTTCGGGGCCGTGGCCCGTTGGGCCTGCACGTGAGCTGCATGGCCTCCTCGGCCGGATGTGCATCGGAGCTTGCCGCCGCCGCTGCTGCCGCTGCTCCGTGGGTGGTTGGTCTCTTGCTCGATCTAGACGACTCCCTCCTGCTCCTCCTCCTCCTCCTCCTCCTTCTCTTCCTCCTCCACCTCTTCCTCCTCCACCCCCTCCTCCTCCTCCTCCTCCTCCTCCTCCTCCTCCTCCTGCCCCTGGTCACTTCCTTCCCAGGCGCGCCGCCGATCCGATCCCTCCTCCCGGCCCCCTCCTTGCACGGGCGGGCCCCAGGGCGCCCTGGCCGCCTGGGGCTTCCGGAACACCTTCCTGGACGACCGGGTGCCCGCCCGCCGCAAGCTGCGGGAGTGGGTCCAGACCGACGCGGCCCGCGCCGCGGGGATCGACCACCGCTGCCTGGAGCAGGCGCGCGCGCTTCTGCCCAGGGGCCTCCGCGCCGCCCCTCGCAGGAGTCGGCGGGGGGAGTGGGTGGGAGCCGAGCCCTAGAGGCGCCGGGGACGAGGACGAGGGCGAGGGCGAGGGCGAGGAGGAGAAGGAGGAGGAGGAGGAGGAGGAGGAGGAGGAGGAGGTAGTGGTGGAGGAGGTAGAGGAGGAGACGGAGGAGGAGGAGGAGGAGGAGGAGGTGGAAGAAGAAGAAAGAAGAAGAAGAAGAAGAGGAGGGAGGGAAGAGGGAGGAGGGAGGGGGGAGGGGGGAGGGGGAGGGGGGAGGAGGAGGAGGAGGGCGGAGGGTGGAGGGAGGAGGGAGTAGGAAGGAGGGAGGGGGGAGAAGGGAGGAGGAAGGAGGAGGAGGAGGAGGAGGAGGAGGAGGAGGGAGAGGACGGGAAGGACGGGGAGGACGGAGAGGACAGAGGTTTCGGAGAGGAGGGAGAGAAGGCAGGGGAGGGAAGTAGGGAGTGGGTGGGGAGGAGGGATGGGAGATGAGGAGGAGGGGAGAGGAGGAGGAGGAAGAGGAGGAGGAGGAGGAGGGAGACGGGGAGGAGGGGAGGAGGGAGGAGGAGGAGGAGGAGGAGAGGAGTAGGAGGAGGGAGGAGGAGAAGAGGAGGAGGAGGAGGAGAAGGAGAGAGGGAGGAGGGAGGAGGAGGGAGGAGGAGGCAGGAGGAGGCAGGGAGGAGGACGAGGAGGAGGAGGAGAAGAAAAGAGGAGGAGTAGAAGGAGGAGGAGGTCGGAGGGGGAGGGGAGGAGGTGGAGGAGGAGGAGGAGGAGGAGGAGGGAGAAGGGAGGAGGAGGAAGGAGGGAGGAGGAAGAGGGAGGAGGAAAGAAGGAGGAGGGAGGAGGAGGGAGGAGGAGGAGGCCGAGGAGGAGGATGAGGAGGAGGAGGAGGAGGAGAAAGAGGAGGAATAGAAGGAGGAGGAGGAGGACAGGAAGACAAGGAGGAGGAGGAACATGTAGAGGAGGAGGGGGAGGAGGCGGAGGTGGAGGATGAAAAGGATATGGATGAGGAGGAGGAGCAGCAGCAGCAGGACCAACACTCATCAACGATGTTGCAATAACATACCCTCCCCCCGAGCTCCCTCCTCTCAGGCCCCTACAAGAGATCATTCCCACTGACAGAAGTGCCCCGTTCGGAGACAACCGTTTGAGGATCCTGAAGCATACCAAGACACCATTCTCGGGACTTCAGCGCGATTGTTGCGTAGAGGAGGGAGGATGCAGAGGAGGACGAGAAGGAGGAGGAAGAGGAGGAGGAAGAGGAGGAGGAAGAGGAGGAGGAGGAGGAGGAGGAGGAGGAGGGGGAGGAGGGGGAACGTGAGGGGGAGGAGGAGGGAGGGAGGAGGAGGAAGAAGGAGGAGAGGAGGAGGAGGAAGAGAAGGATCAAGAAAGAGGAGTGGAGGAGGAGGAGGAGGAGGAGAAGGAGGAGGAGGAGGAGGAGGAGGAGGAGGAGGAGGAGGAGAGAGCAGCATACGGCAAGTTGGTGCCGTTGGCTCGAGTCGCCCTGCCTCGGCTCGAGATCGAACGGCCTGCGCCATCGGAGAGCCGCGATCGTTCCAAGGCTGACAGGCCCGCGCGGTGTCAGAAGCCAGCGCTCAAGTCGTCACGGCACGAGCCTGCAACAAAACCTCTTCTCATCCACTACTCTTCCACATCTCTCCCTCCTCCTCCTCCTCCTCCTCCTCCTCCCTCCTCCTCCTCCTCCCTCCCCTCCTCCTCCTCCTCCTCATCCTCCTCATCCTCCTCCTCCTCCTCCTCTCGGAGGTTTGCGCGGATCTTTTGGATTGGCGCTGGCGCCACCCAGCGGCGCCTCTGGCGCCGCCCCTGGCGCGCGGAGCGCGCCGGGAGGGGGTTTTCTTGTTTGAAAGCCGTGCTCAGCCCTGTGACTGCTCGGCTCCACCTGGCGGGGCGCCCCCGCCGCACTGCCTCCGGCGGCGGGGGCGGCGGCGAGGACGCGGACGCGGACGCTGACGCTGACCGCCCTCGAGCAGGAAGCACCTGACTAAACACAGACTCCCAGAGCTCCGCGTGGATTTCTTGGACCGGCGCTGGGCCCCCCTCCCTGGCGCGCGGAGCGCGCCAGAGGTGGCGCCAGAGGCGTGGCTAGGGGGGCCCAGCGCCGATCCAAGAAATCCGCGCGGACCTCCGAGAGTTTATGTTTATCTACCAGTCATCATCTCAGCTCGATGCCGATCTTAAGGATCCCCCCAGTTTTTGAGGGCACATCCCTAAGAGTGTCCTCGCTTTTTGCTCGCCTATCTCAGGGACAGGGATAAGTTCGAGACTGGTTGTTTGTGCAAGCTTTGCCTCCTCTACCCCTGCGCGCGCGCACCCTCGCAGGCGGACTACTGGCGCGAGCTCGCCACCTACCGCTTCCTGGTATCGCCCCGCGGCGGCGGGATCCAGTCGCCGAAGAATGACGAGGCTTTGGCCTCCTTTGTCCCCACTGATGTTGCGTCGTGGGGGGCCTCGTCTGTCCCATCGCACCGCTGCCCCAGAGCTCCAGCGCATGGACAAAGATCAGCGCGGAGGCTCCTCGTTGTTTTCGGCCTCCAGGAGCCCTGGCCGGGCCCCAGGACCGCCAAGGAACGACCCAGGGTGCCAAATAGGCCCGAAGGAAATGTCCCCCATCCGGGGACCCCGTATTTGAAAAAAAGCGGGGGAGGTTTTGGATCCGCGTCGAGCATACGCCGGAGACCAGGAAAAGGGCCGCCGTTTACAGGACGGACGGGGCCCCGCGAAGTTGCGATGTGGCCCCTCGTCTCGCCCCTCGCTGCGAGTGTGGGAGGATGAGCAGGAGTTGGAGGATCGAGAGCAGCTTCTTAGAGAGGCCTCCTTAGGCCTCCCCTCTCATCCTCCCTCCCTCCCTCCCTTCGCCAACGCCTCCGCCATCTCCCCTCCCTCATTCCCTCCCTTCCTCCCCATCTCCTCCCTCCTCCCTGCGCTCCTCCTCCTCATCCTCATCATCATCCTCCTCCTCCCCCTCCTCCTCCTCCTCCTCCTCCTCCTCCTTCTCCTTATCCTTCTCCCTCTTTTCCTTCTTGTCCACCTCGTTCGCCGTCTCCTCTGGAGGAGGAGAAGGGAAATCGAGGAGGACCGAGCTTTCTCTATGCATTTTGACATTGCCTCTGCCTCAAGAGACCTCTGGCGACTGCCCCTTCCCTCCCACCGCCTCCTCCCCCTCCTTCTCCTCCTCCTCCTCCTCCTCCTCCTCCTCCTGCTCCTCCATTCTTTTTATGATGGTTGACTCCTCCCTGTCGCCCCCAGAGGCCGGTCGAAAGGGCGGGGCGTTTCAGGTGAGATGTTCTCGCAGCTTACGACCTTGAAGCTTGATAAGTGACAACCGTTTCATGGATTGAGCGCGGGTGGTTTTCAAAATGTGGCTCTCGCTTTCGCGCCGCGCACGTTCAACTTCAAACATTATTTTACGGGTTCAGGACAGGTCGTTTTCAACATGTGGTTATCGCCTTGGCGCCGCGTACATGCATATCGAATAACTGCAAAAGCTTCACGGATTCAGGGCGGGTCGCTTTCAAAATGTGGTTCTCGCCTTCGCGCCGCGCACATTCCCCAATCAGAGCTTGCCTCTGTAGGGGTCCTAGCGGATTCATATGGTTAGGTTAGGTTTGCCGCCGATTTTCACGGCACGCCCGGGTGCCCGGGGATGCCCGGGTGCTTGGGTGCCCGGGTGCCCGGGGGGTGCCCGGGGGTGCCCAGGGGTACCCGGGTGCCCGGGGGTGCCCTATAGCCCAATAGCCCAACAGCCCTATAGCCTTGCAACTCTATCGGAGGTGAGGGGGTGAGATCGAAGTGGAACGGAGAGCCCCCCTACCGGGAAATCGGTTTCGATTTCGTGTTCGTGCGTGCCGTGCGTGCGGGCGAGGCGAAGCTGCGTGGGCGGGCGAGAAGAAAGTCTCCTCCGGCTGAGGCGCGGCCGGACCAAATGATTTCTTTCCAGGGGCCGGTGGCCCGCGGTGCCCCGCCGGTGTCCCGCCTTTGGTTGAGGCGCGGCCGGACCAAGTGATTCCTTTCCAGGGGCCGGTGACTGCCAGTGTCCCGCCGGTGTTCCGCCGGTGTCCCGTCGGTGTCCTGATGATGATGATGATGATGATGATGATGATGATGATGATGATGATGGAGATGGAGATGGTGATGGTGATGGTGATGGTGATGGTGATGGTGATGGTGATGGTGATGATGCTAATAATGATGATGTCGATGATGTTGATGATGATGGTGGTGGTGGTGATGATGATGGTGTCCCGTTGATGATGATGATGATGATGATGATGATGATGGTGATGATAATTATGTTGATGATATTGATGATTGTGATGATGATGATGATGATCGTGATGGTGATGGTGGTGATGATGATGGTGTCCCGATGATGATGATGATGAAATCGCTGATGATGGTGATGATGGTGTCCCGATGATGATGATGATGATGATGATGATGATGATGATGATGGTGATGATGATGATCATGATGATCATGATGATCATGATGATGGCGTTGATGATCCTGATGGTGTTGATGCTGATGAGATGATGATGAGACGTAGATGATGATGGAGATGGTGATGATGGTGTCCCGATGATGATGCTGATGATGATGATGATGATGAGGTCGATGATGATGCTGTTAATAATGCTGGTGATGATGATGGTGTACCGATCATGATCTTGATGATAATGATGACGATGATGGTGTCCCGATGGTGATGGTAATGATGAGGATGATGATGAGGTGATGATGATTTTGATGATGATGGCGATGATGATGACGATGATGATGGTGTCCCGATGGTGATGATGATGTTGATGATGTTGCTGATGATGATGGTGTCCCGATGACGATGATGTTTGTGATGATGAGATGATGATGATGATGGTGGTGTCCCGATGATGATGATGGTGGTGTCCCGATGATGATGATGATGATGATGATGATGATGATGATGATGATGTCGATGATGATGGTGACGATGATGGTGTCCCGATGATGATGATGGTGATGATGATGATGATGTTGATGATGGTGATTAGGTGATGATGATGATCATGGTGTCCCAATGATGATGATGATGATGATGATGATGATGATGATGATGATGATGATGATGATGATGATGATGATGATGTTGATGACGCTGATGACGATTATGTTGATGATGATGACGTTGATTGTGAGATCGATTGTAATATCGATAGCGAGATCGATAATGAGACCGAATGTGAGATCGATTGTGAAATCGATAGTGAGATCGATTGTGATATTGATCGTCATAGCGATTGTGAGATCGATCGAACGAAATAGATCGAGTGAGATCGATTGTGAGATCGACCGAGTGAGATCGATCGAGCGAGACCGATAGTGAGATCGATTGTTAGATCGATAGTGAGACCGATCGAGTGAGACGTTGGTTCCTCCCCCCCCGAACCTCCTTATCACCCGAAGGGTGGTCGTATAGGTAGCCCCATAGCTCTATAGCCATATAGTTCAATAGCCCTATAGCCCTATAGCCCCCTTGCCCTACAGCCCTGATTCGGGTTTTTCTCCAGTATCGTTCGTTTTAAACATGTGCAAGAGTGTCGCAGATTCCCGTTGTTCACATATCAGAAATTGTGTTTTGGAACGACTCAGGATAGCCAGGGCCCAACAGTTACGCGGATTTGCCGTTGAAGTCCTGGGAATTGTATTCTGGCACGATTCCGGATTGTCAAGACGCAGCAGTCTTTTTTGATTAGCGGGTCGAGAACGCCTTTCTTCCGGTCGAAATTAAGCGGGCCGCGCGAAGCTTGAATTAGCCATTGCGGGGGAGGAAAGGGGGAGGGCGCAGCCTCAGAGCGAGGCAGGGAGGAGGCAAAGCCTCGGGATCAGGCGGTGCTGAAGTCGACGTATTTGCAAAGGCGCGCCTTTTCCAGGAACTTGGAAGCGAAGTACCGGCAGAAACAAAATGCTGTGTTTGGTGTTGCCGTCAACGGCTCATCATATACACCAGCCTCGAGTTGGCGGCGAGAGGTGGCGCGCCTTGCACCCAGGCTGCGTCTAGACGCAACAGTCAGTTTCATTCGTGGCGATGATGTCCCGAGTATGTTGTTTTGGTGCGTTTCAGGGTCTTCAAACGGTGGTCCCCAACGGGGCACTTCCTCCAGTAGAAATGAACATTTGTAGGGGCATGCGAAGAGGGAGCTTGGGGGCGGGTTTCTTCCAACATCGTTGATGAGTCTTGGGTTTGCACTGGTCCTCCTCCTCCTCCTTCTCTTCCTCCTCCTCCTCCTCCTCCTCCTCCTCCTCCTCCTCCTCCTCCTCCTCCCCGTCCTCCTCCTCCTCCTCCTCCTCCTCCTCCTCCTCCTGCCCCTCCTCTCGTTTGTTTCGCCCAGAAGCACAACTTGTGCCACCCCGCGGCCAAGAGAGAAACGAGGAGAGCCAACCAGAGGAGTGAGGGCCAAGCCGAAGAGCGACGATTAATCTCGGGCGGCGCGAGCAAGGAGGCCACGAAATACGTGGACGCTGGAGGACAAAGTTGCCTACCTCCTTGCCGCCACCCAGAGGGGGCAAGCGGCGGAGCCACCAGAGGAGGAAGAGGAGGAGGGCGCCAAGCCATGCTGAAGGACGACCTGGAGAAGGGGAGGCCTGGCGCGCGGCGAGGGCACCACGGGCCCCGCGCGCGCGCCGCGCGCGCGGGGCGCGAGTCACGACGCTGGCGGTGAGAAGGACTGGAAGGGGTTCCTCCTCCTCCTCCGCCTCCTCCTCCTCCTCCTCCTCCTCCTCCTCTTCCTCCCTTCCCCCCCCATCGAGGGGTCAAGGGCCGCTTTCCCCCCTTTTCCCAGCTGGGCGCCCGCGCGTGCGATAGGCCCCTGTGCGGTCGCGGCTGCCGCCGCCACGCGCCCTGTGCTGCCCAGGTGGCGGCCGCCGGGTGCGCGACACGCCGAGTGCGAGGTCGGCTTCTCCCGCCTGGCACCACAAGATCCGCCGCAGGCAAGCGGAAGCCAGACAACTGCTACAACTGGAGGCTGCGAGGGCCACGCTGGGGTCGCATCACGGGTCGTCGTGCCCGCGGATGTCTGCTCGTGGTCGCAAAGACAAACACGTAATTGGCAATATTGATCCTCGCTGGGCTTGCTTGCGCTGCTAGCAGGCAGTGCGGGGACCAGCGCGATTTCGCGTGTAACGAGAGGTGCTACATGTGTGGGCGAGACAAGGCAGGCAAGCCAGACCCAGCTGGACCGCCGCCCAATCGCCGGCTTGCGCCGTCACCAGCACCATCGCGTAGGCCGAGCAGGTCTCGACGCGACAAGACAAGTCATATGATGAGCCAGCCGAGGAGCCCGTTACGGTTTCAGACACAGTGACACGAGCTCGCAAGGCCCTGGGCGCTCTACGGCGCTTGGGGCTCGATGGCGCAGGTCCTCTCCCCGTGGCAGCTCGCAAAGAGTTACATGTTGTCGAGGAGGCTGGGAGCATTCGGACGCCCGGCGACCTTCTACGCCGAGCATTGGACCGACATGCCCAGAAGTCTCGTGAAGTGGCCACGCTTCAGTAGCAGACAGCCGAGCTCGAGAAGGCCTACACTCAGAAGGAGGCTGAACTCCAAGCAGCAGAAGCTGAGCTGGCCATGGCGAGCACAGAAGTGCAGACCGCTCGTGCAGCTGTTCTTGCCGCAGGCGCTCGAGCTGGCCCCAGCACGGAGACGGAACAGGACATTGATGACGCGATAGCCAGGCTTGGGCAAATCGTCAGTGCAGCGCCCTCCGTCGCTCCTGGTAGTGGTGCCGTCTACCTGGAGTCTCTCAGCAGGCAGCACCCTGAGCTGTGCGAGTCCACTGCAAGACAGCGTGCAATTCGGCCAGGCTCCAGATCAGGGGCAGCGGCAGCCACTGCAACGCCAGCTCCAGCAACTCCTGCGGCCTGGGACGCAGCCGTCCCCAGTGAGGGCCGCGACCAGGTGGATGCGCCGAAGTGATTGGTGGACTGCTATCCGTCTTGCCATCATGCCGCGGCAGGCGGTAGATGGAACAATGCAGCGCGTGGATTCTGCGACGTGCACCAGTCGACCTGGCAGTTTTGGCATGGGTATGGGTGATTACCGCTCCGTGCGTGAAACAGCTTTGGCAGAGGATTCAACCGGGGGGTCGAATCTCAGCACTGACTTGGATCGCACTCAGTTTTGCTATGGTGACTTCGAGTGGCGTCGTGGAGACATGCCTTTGACCGAAGAGCTGGACGGCACTTCATCGGCCAGGGGGCCAGCCTCTACGCAAGGTCATAGGAAGTGGAGAGGGTGCTGCATTCACATGCGCTCCCTTCTCAACTTCCGACGTCCCAGGTCACGCCCACTCGCGCGACGGGCTTCTGTCGAGATGTCAGCAGGCAGACTGGGATGGAGACTGGATGCGGTGACACAGCTTCGGGTATCGATGCTGGAAGTGGCGATGCATCTTCCAACTTGGGTGATTATTCTTCTCGAGCGGCTTCTACTCGCATCGACGCTAGAGCGACTTGTCTGGCGGCGAGGGGGGGGCCCAGGAGATCTGGTAACGAACGCTCGGGGGGCCGCCGCCCCGCCTTTCGGCGTCGGTGCCGAGGCAGGACAGCTTCGCGCGTCTCGCCCGTTAGCCACTGGTCGGTCGGGAGAGAGTCTCGCCGAGGTATGTGACAGGGGCCAACCAGGCGGTAGACGTCGCGCAACGTTTTGTTGGAGCGAGCTCCATCCGCGAGACCACGCTGCCGCGCTGCCAAGCGCGAGACCCCATTGCGGATGGCTTCCTTCAGCAGTTCGGGTTGGCCGCAGATGCAGGGCGCCCCGGAGCAGACGCGGCGCGCGCCCATTATCGCGGGACAAGACTTACACCCCAGCGGGGATCTACGTCTTCTTGCAAAGGAATGGTGCGCCAAACGTGGACGGCGGGCGTTCATCAGTGAAGCAGTTCTCAGTGGCGCAGGTCAGCCGATGGGAGGCGTCGGCCTCTTCATTCGCGAGCAGATAACCGTGGTGTCGCTGCCATCGGCCGCGCCGACTCACGTGATAGTGCCAGGCTACTGCGTGGCGATGTATCTCAAAATTGAATGTTCGAGGCGGCCTCATCGTCGGCCCCACTCACCTACGTCAAGGTCAGCGCCGCAGGGATGGCAACATTGGCAGTCTCAGTCGGATGGGGGAGTGCTTGAGTCTATATGCTGCTCCGCTTGCTGTCGCTGGCGATTGGAACCTTCCTCCGGCGGTCGCGCGGAACTCGGGCATGCCGGACCGCCTACGGGCCGCAGTGATTGCGTCGAGAGTTGGGGCGTACAAGGGCCCAGCGACGGCCAACGCATCGCGACTTGACTAGATTGCTTCTGATTTTCTGGCCACTACTATGCCCGAACCATGGCGGGTTGGCGGATTTCCACCGAGGCAGCACCACCCGATGTGCACTGAGATTGGACTGCGCCCTCGCAGCCAGAAGCCGCGTTCAAGCCGCAAGTTCTACCTTCTACGACGCAGTTCGCACCAGTCGAACCAGACGACCTGGGCGATGAGCCATGTTTCGCGCAGCGTGGAGAGACTTCCCAAGACTGGGTGCAACTGATGCGTGATGATGCCGAGCGTGGGTTCGGCAGTGCAGATGATGGCGGTAGCAGGTTGAACAGCCTTTCTTCCATGCTCTATCGGGGTGTGGAGGAGGAGCCCAGCCCCTTTTTTGATCTTGGGCAGAAGTCAATTGCCGACTATTGCGGCCGCGCCTCTGGCCCACAATATAAGTATACCGCCGCAGGAAGGGGCCTTTGGACGGCAGCAACCAGAGGGTGCACAGTGGGCGCGTGCACTTCGCACACTGCAGGCCCACGTGTCCGACATGCGCCTCGTGTATATCAAGCGCAACATGCAAGCCTGCAGACGCACGTGTGCACACCTGGTTAACATCATGGGTGGTCATTGGCGGGATGGTCGGCTGCGCGCGCACATCGATGAGCACATGGTCGGTCATCTCACATATCTGTTCACAAGTATATCTGTGCAACCCGTTCAGCTTTACCCACACATGCTGCAGTTCTTGGGTGACTTTCTGGGCAAGGCCGCACAACGCGAAGAGCATCGTCTTGTAGGTGCTCGTGCCAAGTCTTTTCGGAAGCGGACTCGCACTTCATTAGCTTATACGCCTGGCGTCGTGCACCGATGAGCGAAACCCAAGGGCTGGCAGCTTTCGATTGGCTTCAAGTATTTCCAGCTTCCCATGGGGACATCGTCATTTCGCAGCGCGCCTCCTGGGGCGCCACCTGGGAGGGCCTCGATGAGGCCCGAGTGGGCCACGACGACGACGTGTTCCAGGGCCTTGATGACGGCATCCTCGGCGACATGTGTGACCTCATCCAGTAGGGGCCCCAATGCCCTCCCCTCAAGATCTCGGAGCTTCGGGGCGCTGCCAAACGGTTCCCATTGATCACGGCAGTCGGGGCGGATAGGTTTCGCCCCGGGCACCGGGTGCTCGCCGCCAACGGGGCGTTCTCATTGCTGGGCTGCATTTTCCTGCGTGCGAATAATGGGGATGTTGGCCTTCGCTCCTCCGTCGAGCACACGTCGCTCTTCCGGCAGAACCCTCGGGGGGGGGGGGGGGGCGTCGGCCCGTAGCGTTACTGAAGTCCTTCTATCGGCTTTGGGTGGGGGCGAGATTGGATTGGGTTCGTGGATGGGCCAGTCGTCTTGGGGGGCCATTTCTACCGCGGGGGGGTCAGAAGTCCACGACTGACCCGGCGGCAAGGCTGGTTGCCAACGCGGAGGCTGCGGAAATAGAGCCAGGGGGGCAAGCCATTGTGCAGGCGAGAGTAGACACCGAGAAATGTTTCGACCGCATCCATTGGCGTCTTCTTCTTGCCGCAGCACCGCAGCACCAATGCCCCGCTCGCCTCGTGGTGCTGGCGCCGCGCATGTGCATGCCATCGCGCAGGATTGCGCGGGGCGCTATTGTTTCGGAAGAGATCTGGGCGACGCGAGGCGTCTTGCCTGGATGTAATATCGCTATGTTCTGTCTGCAGTGCGTGATGATTGGTCCTTCCGGTAACATGTGCACCGACCCGGCGCATATCTCTCGGACGGTCGATCTCTATGTCGACGACGTCGCAATCGCCATCCTCGGAAGTAGCCGCCACATCGCCCAAACCTCGGTCGACGTGCCATCGAAGCCCATCGAAACTTTAGACGATATGGGCCCCGCCCCTGCGAGGCGCAAGATGACGGTGACCTGTTCGTCGGTGCGGATTGGCAGGCAAGTCGTTCGTCGAGTCGGACATCTCGGATTCCGATACTCCACAGCCGTGGAAGTCTTGAGAATCGAAGTGGCAGCAGGTTGAAAGATCACTTTCTCTCGTCTCCGATCGAGGGTTGCGAAGACTCGCACCAGGATGCCCGGGCTCTCGGTCATCAAGCTGGCAGGTGCTATTGTTTCACGTTTTGCAAGGCAAGCGCTGCCGTCGGCGATGCAATATGGGGTTGGGGTGCGCGGCGCTCCTCCAACTCTTGCCCAGCGTATGCGAAGCGTCATGAGAGGTACGTGGTACACGCCAGGGTCCACCACTTCTGCCTGGACTTCCTCATGTTGTCAGGGCTTCAAAGGCGATGATCCCCAGGTCCACTGTTGGACCCAACCTATATTCCAGTGGGCGCTTCTGGCCCAGGATAGATGCATCTTTCACGACGTGTTGCAGAAGGTTTGGCACAGGCAAGTATTTCGGGTGCTCCAGGCGGCCAAGCATTGGGGCCAGGTCTGCGGCGCGACGGGCGCCGCGCTGCCGGCCCTGAGGGACATCGGGTGGAGGTCCGTCTCCGCCTTCGCAATTGTAACGGATCTTGGAGACAAGAACGACTTCCGCGTTTCAGCTCCAGTGAACGTTCGCGATTTGGCCAGAGACGCTGCTGCGCGTGAGCCGTGGACTGCTTGGGCCTCGAGGGCGAATCCCGCCGACGACGGGATGGGCCCTAGAGAGCCGATCGGATATTGGATGGAGCCTGTCTTGGGATTATTCGGTGGCGCCCCTGAGGGACCAGGCGACAGCGACGGCGACTCCGATGAGCCCCGGCTTCCCACCCCAAAATGGAGCCCCACTGACAAAGGGGGCGCCGCGTGCACAATCGTCCGCGGAGGATTCTGGGCCCCCAGCAGGCTCTACAAGCACGGGTGCTCGCTAACCCCGCGTCGCCCCTCCTGCCCCACCGAGTATCGTGCACCATGTCGCGTCGTCTGAGAATGTCAAGGGCGCGAACAGCAGCGCCAGGCCACTTTAGGCAATGCGGACATGGGAGGCTTCTCATCGCGCACAATGTTCGTGATTCTGGGCGCGAGGGATGGCACCCAGATCCTGCTTTCCGCCCTTACCTAGGCGAGACGATCAGGATCGCCTGCGCGTCGAGCACGGCACATTCGACCAAGTAACAGGCGACATCTTCACACATGGCGCGCGCACAAAGGCGCGGTTCTGGCCCGAGTCGTCGAGGGCTGGTTGGGGTTTCGTCAAATATACAGCAAACATCGAGCTCATGGTCTACGGGGCGCTACCAGGACCCATTCAGAGTTCCCCACGGGCAGAGCTATAGTATGTACCACCCCAGCGCATGTATATTCAGATTATGGGTATAGTCGATGGGTTGTCCTGGGGCCCCGACTACACCCGTGGGCCTAGACGGCCCATCGCCGATCTTTGGTCCGCGATCTGGCGCAAACTCGGCGATCGCGGAGGCCTTGGAGAGGCTGCCAGAGGCGACAGGCGGACGGGCCTGGCCGCGAGGTCAGGACGATATTTGCGCGCTGCCTTGCTTGAGCAGCAGAAGGCCATGCGCCTTGTCCTTCGGTCGACTAGAGGGTGCTGCATTGGATTGTCACTGCGCATTGCATCGCG
This sequence comes from Prorocentrum cordatum, assembly GCA_963575745.1. Taxonomy (NCBI): domain Eukaryota; class Dinophyceae; order Prorocentrales; family Prorocentraceae; genus Prorocentrum; species Prorocentrum cordatum. The sequence continues at coordinate 635,287 of CAUYUJ010020582.1, read as the reverse complement.
CGAACGTTGGGAGATTTGAGACCCGTCAGCGCGCGCAGGCCCGCTTGGGCCGAGGCAGACCCAAGCGTGCGCCTACCCCGCCACCTTTTCAGTTGCAGCACTGCTGTCCTGTTAAGGCTGGTTTTGTTCGATGTAGTTTTTGTAAGAAAGGCACGAGGTTTGCAAGGGTGCTTCGGGGACTTAAGCAGTTGACTTGCCCCGCGAGAGAGCATGGAGCTGCTGCGCATGCTGCAGGGCGTGCCTCCTTTCCTCCTAGCGAAGTTGACTGTTCGGGTGACGTCGGGACTGAGCTGGAGCCCCCTCGGGACCTCGCTGCTGACCCTGGGCCCGCTGCCAGGGATTGTTCGGGCCAAACTCAGGAGGGAAGGAAGCGGACCGCCGACTCTGTGCGTTTGGAATCCTACTAGCCCAGAAGGGCGGAATGTACGTTCTCGCGTGGAATTCGATCCGATTGTCGTCGCCTCCGCCGTGGATGCTCGTGAGCTCCAGCAGGCGATTGCGAGAGTCAGTGTCCCCTCGGTTGTCCCCGTGGCCTGCGTTGAGGCTGGGAGTGATGTCGACCCTGCTATTTTTCCTGATCGCGAAGGCTCAGCCTTTGTCCCTGTCAAGCGCCGGCGCAAGGGGATAGGTCGAAACGATAGGCCTCGTGAGGCTGATTTTACGGTCCCAGCGGCCTTAGTGCCGCGAGCGGGCATTGTGCTTGCCACGGCCGCGCGCGGTCACCGATTGTGGGTTGCGCCTGGCCAGTCTATCCTATGCGTGTCGCGCGGTTTCTATTCGACGGGGACAGCAGGGCATCTACATATTGACTGCGAGGCCGACCTAGGTCGGCAGTCGGAGCGGGTTTGCCGCAACCGAACGCTTGTTCTCGCGGGAAAGCACCCCGCCGACGAAGGACGGGACGGAGGACGCACCTTCGCCCCGCCACGGCCATTGATGGCCACTGACCCCGAGATTCATTGGATGAGGCTACTTGTGGAGCCCTCCAGTAATAACAGGCAGCCAGCACTCTAATCCTCACAGATGTGAGGCCGCCATCCATATTTCATAACAGTTTGTGCTCCGCGCCCTCGCCGAGATCCCTTGGGTGGGCGTGGGTGCGCTCGGAACTCCCTGAAGGAGGCGCCCTTGCCTGCCATCGCTCTCTTGTGCCCACCTGTGCAGACGGACGCGCGGCGGCGCCAAGCACCGTCTTATCCTTCTCCCCCTCGCCCTCCCCCTCCCCCTCCCGCTCCTCCTCCATCGCCTCCTCCATTCCGAAATTTGTTTTCCTTCTGGATATCGCCTCCCCGTCGCACCCCGAGCTATTCCTTCTTCTCGTGAGTTGTTCCTTCTTATCGCGCCCCGGGGCCAGTCGGAAGGGTGGGCTGGGCGTTTCGCCTGATACTTCCTTGCCATTTATGAGCCTGAAGCTGAGAAACAGGCAACCGGTTCACACATGGAGGGCGGATTGTTTTGAACATGTGGATTTCGCTGAAGCGCCGCGCACACTCGCCTCAAACATGTACAAGCGTTTCACGGATTCGGGGCGGTTCCTTTTCAAAGTGTGGGTTTCGCTTTCGCGCCGCGCACACTCGTTTCACACATTTGCAAAGTCTTCACGGGTTGAAGGTTTGTTTTCCAAAGTGTGGGTTTCCGAAACTCACACTTTGAAAACGAGATTTCGCCGGAAAACAAATTGCAAGGGCTTCGCGGATTGAGGGTGGTTCTTTTCAAATGTGGTTCTCGCTTGTGCGCCGCGCACATCGATTTCAAACAGTCACAAGAATTTCACGGATTCCCATTGTCAGCGTACCACAATTGTGCTGTGGAGCGGCTCAGGATTTGTCAGGGCCTAACAGTTTCGTTGATTCGCGGTGTTGGGGTGCCACGAATGACTTTTTGGCACGGCTTTGGATCGTCGAGTTTTGGCACGCTTTGGGATTATCACACGGTTGTCTCCCAACGTGGCACTTCCTTCGGTGGAAATGAACCCTTGTGGGGGCCTATGAAGAAAGACTTTGGAGGGAGCGTGTATTCCAACATCGTTTATGAGTCTTGCGTTTATATTGATCCTTTTCCTCCCTGGGTGGCACGCGCAAGGGAGCATGGGCCTGGGCCACGGAATTCCCAGACGTCCCCACGTCGTTTTTGTTCATGGGTTTGGGGGAGCTTGCCATAGGGAGGGAAACCTCCCTCGCGCGTAGCTACCTCCACTCCGTGCGACAAGGAGGAGCTATATGTATACGGATATACACATATGCATACATGCATACACACATACAAGCAAACAAATCCATGTACATACACACATACACACAATCATGTATATACATTTGTATATATATATATATATATACATGCATACATACAGTTGGATGCATGATTGCATGCTTGTGTTATCGTATATGGTTTACCCACACACACACATATATATATATACATATATATGTATATCCATACGCACGCATACACACATGCATACATATATACAAGTTAGCATACATAGCTACTTGTGTATATGCACACATGCATTATATATATATATATATTGTACCCACGCAAGCAAAGTTATACAAGTACGTAAACACATACGTACGTACAGTCACACCAGCAAACAATTCAACACACAAACACAAAACCGTACAAACACAAACAATTGTGTGTATACAAACACGTATGTATGTGTATATATATATATATGTATCATCCCGCCACCGTGCCTGAATTGTGGATCTTAGGTTTCAAAGATGTTCGCTGAGATGTGGTGGGGGGCCTCTAGGCACGTCGTCGGGGCCCGTTCGAGGGTTCTTGGGGGCCGTTTTGGGGCGTCTATGGGGCGTTTTGGGGGCCTCCTGGAGGCTCTTTGGGGCGGAAGGAAGACTTTGACTTTCGGGTCGTGTTCCCCCTCTTGGGCTCTTCTTGGGGCTGTCTTTGGGCTCTCTTGTGCCGTCTTGGGCGCGTCTGGGGCTGTCTTGGAGCTATCTTGGGTCGTTTTGGAGCTCTTTGGGGGGCCTCTTGGGCCTTCTTGGGGCGGTCTTCGAGGATGTCGGAAGCTCGAAAAGTCGAGGACCCCCCCAAACATGTAGACATTTATGGAACATCAATGATGTTGGCCTTTCGGAGCCCTCTTCGGAAGGTGCGACCTCCTGGGTCCCTCATTCTAAAGCGAGCTGAGGGACGTAAGGAGTGGAAGCGAGCGTGCGCCCGCGGCCGCGTCGGCTCAAGCGGCCGGCCGCCCAAATATGATTGTGTTTCCCTGCGAGGCACACAATCGCTATCGAGACCAAAAGGATTTTCCTACTGGGACTACTGGGACTACCGTTGCTACGGCACAACAGAGCTGGAGCTTGGCTTCGCCTAGGGCGAAGCTGCTGGCTGGGCCTCCCAACCCCCTTCAAACTTGGTAGCGGAACTGGCTTATGGTGGTCAGCTCTAGCTCTACTCCTTACCATCCACGGCACTATCTGGTGGACTACGGACATGGTGGAACATCAGGGTGCAGTGGGTTTGCGCGGAGGAGTCTATATAGCTACGCAATACCGCAAGGACATTTGCAGCGATACCTCTGCTCAAGCGGAGGTCTCTCTTTTACATCCTACATCCCTGCGTTTCTACACTCCTGAAGTCCACCCACCTACTCAAATTGCAAATTTCTTCGATGATATAATGCATGGAAACATGCGATATGAAATACTGCCGCGTCCAACCCCACGCAGACTTAGCACTGCCCAACGGAAGTCCCAACCGACTACGTCCGGCTACGACCTACGAGGCCATTGGATTGGCGTTACTATCTTTGGGCTCACATGGGTCGCTATCGGGTGTGCGGTAGGACATATGCTCGGCGCAGACGACACAAGAACGACCGGCCCTCATTGGGACCAAGCCGGTCAAGTACCTTTACGCGAATACGTCCGCGAAGCACATGCTTGGATCAACGTGACCACAGGCAATATGACGCCCTCCCAGCAGGCTGCAGCTCTGCAGCGAGGTTTGGGAGGTCTCGCACGGACAATAGCCATCAGAGTCCCTCCAGCAGTTATCAACTTTGGCGTCAACATAGGTGGCCGCCTTACTGACGGCGCCACCTACATCATGTTCTTCTTAAGCACGAAGTTCGAGAACTTCAAAGAGGAGTGCCAACTCAACTATGGTACGGCTCTCATAGATTTCCGAGTCCATGCGGGAGAACGCATCGACCAGACGTTAGCACGGTTTGAGAAAGCCCGCTATGAAGCTGAAACAGCCGGCTTCAACTTCCTCAATTTCCAAATCCTAGAAGTGATTCTATTCAGAGCTCTTGGAGTGGGGACATCGCGTGCACGACAAATCTTGCAGCCTCTAAACCACCGCATGCCGAGAGACCAACAACAACTTGACGCTCTACTTGAACGCATGAGGTCATGTGCTCACTTTGCTGAGAGAACCCCCGGCAATATTGGCGGCGTCGCCAGTCACGGTCACCGAACCGAGACCTTCCACGTGGAAGCTAACGCAGGGCAGCCTGCCAACGACGTCTGGAATGATGGTCCACACGCAACTGAGACCATTACACTGTTGGCTCAGAATGGTGGAACGGCCTCGGGGTCGCAAGACTCCTGGGCCAGGCTTCGGGGACCGCCCGACGCGGTCTTCCCGTTCAAGCCATGGTCCTAATTGGCTCAGCGGGGCAACCCGCCGAGTCCGACTTCGACTCTGGTACGCGTGCCGATGCGTCTTCAGATGACGAAGCTACAGCTCTTGATTGCACTGATATGCCTGCGTACCTTACTGGAGAGCAGCAAGCGCAATGGTTATTTTTGGGCCATCAAGCACACGAGCGTCGCTGGCGGAGATTCACGAAGAAACCGGCCCGAAAGGTAAGGCGTATCGCACGGCGATCACTTCAGAGAAAAGGCGAAGGTCGAGGCATAGGTAAAGGTCAGCGTTGGCGATTGCATGGTAGAGGCATACGAGCATTCAGGCAGGGGCAAAGGACGACGGGGGAACCCAAAGGATGCCAGCGGTAAAACTATGGTGTGCGACATATGCCACAGCACAAGGAATTTCCGACGCGGGTGCCCCCGAGGCGATGGGAGAGGCAGGGGTCCGTCAATACATCTGGCCCAAATAGATTTCGTCATGCAGCATGTTGACTGGGGGTCTCTTTTAGCTAACCTTGCCGATAGCTCAGCCACAATTGTTATTTCCATGGTCGCCGGATCTCTCAGCGCCAGTATGGCCCTCGAGAGTTGCGCCGATGAGCTGTTTGAGGAGGTATTCACTGGCCACGACGACATCGATTTGGCAGAATGGCTGGGCATACGCATCGCGGGGCAACCTGCAGATATCGAATTCGTCGAGAACTTCCACATGCCCGCCGAACGAGATGCTGACATGGCGGGGGCGCCCGCGGAGTCAGAAGTTACCATTCCTGCAACAGACGAGGAAATACAGTCGATGCTCTATCCTCGGGCGATGGGAAATCCGACAGATATGGAAATAGGTGATGGCGATCCTCCGCGGGGACACCCGCGAAACGCTGGTGATCTACCTGAGCGTATTCAATCTGAGCTTCGTCATCATGCAGATTTTCCCTATTTCTGTTGCTTCAGATCGGTCCATGAGCCGCCAGAAGCGATCGGCGAGCCGTCACTTCTGGAGGAAGAAGTTTCGCGACGACGACGAGGGCGAATAATGGGGAACTAGCGACCGCATGATGCGTCGCGGTTCAGCGCCCTCATTGTCCTGATGCGGGAACTCCAAAGGCCCCGCCATGGCAGGCCAATAGACCTGCCCCCCCCCCCCCCCCGAGGAGGGAGCGCTTGCGGGGCGCGCCCGCCTCGAACTTATCAGCCGCGAGAAGAATACCCAGAGGGCGGAATCCAGCGCCTTGTTGGCTACGCAGAGGCTGGGTCGGCTTGTCAGCGCGCGCCCCCGGGAAGGATGAGATACGATTTGGCTCAGGGTTGGACCGAGCATCAGATCCGTCACTGGTATTCTCTCTGCAATGCACAACGAAATGGAAGGGCAAGATCATGCGATCGACAAGGACAGGGCTTGTTAAACCGCGAGAAAAGATGGTCACGCGCAACCTCCAGAGGGCTATTATCGAGGAGTGGACGCTCTACAGAAACGTTTGTTGCGCGTGCCCCGAATATGCTGACAACAGGCTTGGCTGCCCCATTAGGCGCCCATCAAGAAGCCCGAACTTTAAAAAGACACCGCGGGCTTGGTCTCGCGGCGAAGGTCGGGGCCAGTGCACCGACCCCAATGCAGCGCCATATGAGGAGCAGCTGACTGAGAGAGACTACGACCACGCCACAGCTGATGAAATTGCCCGAACAAGCCTCATATGGAAGAACTTGTCACCTCTTCATCATTTGGCGCACTTCAATCGCGATTGGCACGCAGGGAAACCTGCTGATCATGAATCAGAAAAAGAAGATGATCAACAAGAAGCTGATGAAGATGCAAATGATGATGGCCGAAGAAGTTGACCCCGCGGACGCGGCCCCTGAGGGGCACGCGTCGGACGATTCCGGCATTGCGCCACCACGTACCTTCTACAGGAGCGCAGCGTCACCGCGTACCTTCTTTCAGGAAAACACGAGACCACGATTCAGAGCCTGGCCCTCAAAACGCCAGATGGTCGATTTGAAGCCTGACCGAGGTCCCGTGCGATATGGGCAAGGGGCACCGGCAGGGGCCACGGCTAAGGCAGCTCCCAAGCCGAAGCCAGAGGCGCTTATCGACATTCCTCCATCTTCGGATTCATCAAGTCCATCGCTTGGTCCTGATCAGTTCAGACCTAGAAGGAAGAAAAGGAAGAGCCCAGATGATCCTAATCCTGGAGACAGTAAACAGCAGCGATCTGCGGGGCAACCTGCTGACCGACGTCGATCCAGAGGACCAGCAGTGGCTGCCGCCGCTGCAGCTGCATTTCAAGGCACCAGCACCCCTACTCCAAAGGAGCCTGTGCCACGTCGCGGCCCTACACCAGGTCGGGCGCGCATGACAGGCTGGGTGCCCTCGCTGGAAGGACGAACAAGGGATGCTTCCTCAACAAGGAGCGGTACCGAAAAACGACTGGCAACCTCATCGAATGCACCAGGAATGGCTCCCAAAGATAAGACAGTCGAGTCCTACAACATCAAGGAGAAGAAACGCCAGGACTTCGACATCAGTACCCCGACAGAAACTCCTCGGACGCCCAGGGGAATTGCTGGCGCTGCCATATCGGCGGCGAACGCGCCGGCACCTGCCGCATCAGTGGCAGCTCAGCGTCCATCGGGGCAACCTGCTCAGAGTTCCGCGGGGCAACCTGCTCAGAGCTCTGCAGGGCAACCTGCCCTCACTTTGGAGATGCCAGTGGAATGCCGAGAGTACTAGGACAAGTTGCGCACGTCCAATCGCATGAAGATCAACCCAGCATATCATCCTCAGATTGATGACGGGTCTGATCGATATATGGCGGTGCAATGCGATCTCGTGGACGCCGCCGCGCATCATGACCAGGACGCACATGCGCGACAGTTTGCGCAACTTTCTGCGTAGACGCCCGGCACTCACGCACGATTCTGAAAGGGAATATCTGACTGGGACCCTTGAAGCAGAAGGTATCAGAACGCCAGGGCTCGGCTATAATAAGCAGCGTCAGATTTCAGAGTGGCTTACGACTGCCCTTCGTCACAAACATTTTCATAAAGGTCGTCTTTCTCTGGCAGATTTCTGCGGGAAGTACCATCCTACGATGAGTGCGATGGATGGGCAGAGCTGTCGCAGTTGCTCGACCATTGGCCAGCTGAAGGGCATGAATTATCGCCGCAAGCACCTGGAGACTGCGCGCCAGAAGCCCAATAATCAGCACTGGGCGTGCCAGGTTTTAGCTGTGCTGGACCTGATTGGCATGGTTCTTCACACTGGAATGCAGAAGAACAGGCTGCAGCTCAACAAGTGCAAGTACGCCTCCGAGTCACACGACACGTATTTAATCCGTCCTAGCAACGGACATAGCAGCCCTGGGATAAGGCGCCCTGAATCATGGTCTATGAGAATTACGGATGTGACTGTTCCAGGTGCACCTTGTTCTTTCACTCATGGTATTCAGTGGTAAATCATCCCCAACATACTTAGCGTCGGATTGTCATGCCGCGCAGACGACACCAGCAAGAAGAGGGGCAGACAGTTTGTACATGGTTGCCCATATTTTCCTGGTGATAATCGAATCCAGTCTGGTCTGCGCGTTGATTCCAAGGTGTTGGTCATGGTTAGCTTGAAGAACCTTCGGGACAACATGCCGATTTGGCGCCCAGCAAATGACATCATAATGTCAGCAGGCCGCGACGGCAGAATTGCTCCGACCCATATCGTGCAGCTAACAGGTATTCAGCCCAACCAATATTGCAGGCACAACCGTGTGGGACATACATGGGTCAATCCCTTATGCCTGTGAGATAGCAATCAGCCGCGTCAAGGTGGTAATATCTCGATCGAAAAGATGTACGAATATCGGAATGATGCATCATCTTTGAGAGATTGGTTCATCCCAAAGACCCCTTATAATTTGAAGTGTCCTGAACCGGCTCCCATTCAGGAAGTCGAATTCTCAACAGTGCTCATGATACAGGACACGTATCAAGCGGGGACACCTGCAGGGGGATATGATAGATGATGGCTACAGGCTCAGAACGCGGATGCGACAGGTATTACTTCAAGTGGCATCGCGCCCTCCGACGCGCTGTGCGCCAGCGACCCGTGGCGTGCTCATGTACGGCAGCTGCCAGTACCCGCAGGGCAACCTGCTTCATTTGCTCCAATGAGCAGAGCCATAACTCCATTCGGTACTCCACAGAGTGCTGGGAGCACAAACAGCCTACAGGCGAGGCTCCAAAGCATTCGAATGGACCCGCAGCTCTATCAGGCTTTACAGGCGACGTCGCCATTTACATCGCCGCGTCCACATGCGGGGCAACCTGCTTTTCCTGACCAGTATGCTGCACAGAGAACGAGAGTTTGGTTGGTCAGCAAGAATGGGTGTACCAGCAGATGCGCGAAGCCGCTCAGAGTACGCGTAGGGATGGCATCGACCTCCCTCGCGCCAACTGGACGCCACCTTGGGAGTATGTTCCGGATCCAAATCCATCACCGGACAGGCCAGCATTTTTCAGTCATCCGACATATGATCCAACGGTTGCCGACCGTCCCACAGCAGCACCAATGGACTACCCACTCTATCCTGACTATCACGCTCAGGTAAGTGGCACTCCCCGAGTGGGGACACAGCCCGAAAACCCGTATGTTCGGTCGACGGCCGACGACTTCTACCAGTCTCAGTTGACGCGTGGCTCAGGGTATGCATCAGGTTTGCCAGGCCAGATCCCTCATTATGGATATCTGGCCGCCCTCATGGACCAAGATGTGCATCAACAGGCCCCAGGCCGAGTAGTGCCATCCACCATGGGAGTGTGGGAGGGCTGCGCCGCTGCGCCCTGAGATCCTAGCCGTTCATGAGGCGCAGCAGGCCAACATGGCGATGCAGTCTGCCCGCCAGCGTCGCAACCACGAGCGTCAGGCTAACAGAATGCTGAGCCGTGCGGGGCAACCTGCTATTTCCAATACAGCTGGGACACCTGCGATCAGTCCAGCCGCGCTTGCAGCAATGCAGTTGCCGACGGTTTCACCGATTCGATACGAAGCTGGTGAGACCACTCTGGAGCGTCAGATGCGTGCCAGGCCATCGGCAACACCGCCCATCATCAGTGACGGCGACTTCAGCAAGTGTACCACATGCCTGGACAATTTCATGAACCACGATAAAGTCTGGAGGCTCCAGTGCGGCCACATATTCTACGCACAGTGCTGGGATCGAGTTGCACATGCTCGTGTGGATAGACAGTTGGCTGGGAACATGGAAGGTTCCGCAACTGAGGCCCATTGCGCCATATGCAGGGGCGTTGGCTTAATCACAGCCGAGTTCCACTACGCCCTTGCCGGAGATCAGGAGTCACTCAACCGTCATGAAGATATACTCCGAGGGGCGAACGAACTCAGGGACCTCCGTAAGAGCTCAACCGCGTCACGGCGACGATGACGGGCAATGCGGTAGTCTCGACGACGACACCAGCGGGGCAACCCGCATCATCAGCCAACGCGGGGCTAGTCACGGAGGCCACCACACCTGCAGGGGCACCTGCTGCAGACACGACTATGCCACTGGTAGCTGAGACCGCTAACAATGCAGGGGCACCTGCTACGTCAGCACCACCTTCGGTGTCTCTTGATGACACGTGGTTGAGGCGTATGGAGAGGGCTACTGACAGGAGTGCTCAGTGGCTTCAGTCTCCACGCACGTACATGCCATATGGGCGAGACATTCGTCCACGCAATCAGCGTAGGACAGAGAGCCCAGTGAGCGTGCGCAGTGGCAACATTGCGATATCCGAACGCGACATGCTGCGTACTGTGTTTATGGTAAACACAGATGGCCAAATGGGCATGCGCGCAGAGGAGGATACGTTTCTGAACCTGCCCACTACCTCTGCATCACACCCATACACATATGACGAATATCCTACAGCCTGGATCTTTGAAAAGAGCCCTACTACGGAAGGAGGCTCGGGTATATGAACGTCTGTACATCTTTGTCACGGAACGACTGGGTGTTGGAGCAGAGGCGCCGCAAAGGTATGCACGGTGCGACATTGTCTGAAGTGCCAGGACTATTTGGTGATCGCCGCGAACTAGCCTTGGCAGCCAACAGTGGAAGTATGATGAATGGTATGTTGACTATCCTTCTGGAGATTGGCAGTCATATTATTGGTTTAAAGACGGCGCAGACTTTCGAACAGGTATCTCGTTCCCGCGGACACGCCATTAAGAGGCTCAACCTGACGAAGAGGCTATGTGTTTGGAGTGGGACATGGCGCCGCGATCTGCGATGAATCCCTGCATTGCAAGATTGCGCGCGAAGAAAGGGGGGGGTCTGGCGGGGACACCTGCCGTGCCGAGACTTGACACTTACTCAGCAAATGTAGCTGCGGGTTCTGGGGAGAGCCCCCCTGCTATCCCGGGCCTGAGGAGCATGTCCAACATGAGGGCCATCCTGATCCTGGAGCAGGGGCACGAGAAGATGAGAAAGAGCGTGTTCTACCGCTGCTGGCGGAAAACCAGGGGGGGTCACTACCGGTTCGAACCCCTCCCCCCCCCCCCGGAAAACCGGTGGGGGTCACTGCCGATTCGACGCCCCCCCAAGCTCATCATGAAAAGGGGGGGGGGTCACGGGGGCCACTGCCGGTTCGAACCCCCCCCCCTCGAAAACCGACGGGGGGTGCGGACAGTGGTGGGGGCGGTGGTGGTGGGGACAGTGGTGAGGGGACAGCGGGGCAGTGGTGGGGGCAGTGGGACAATGGTGGGGGCGGTAGTGGCGGAGACAATGGTGAGGACAATGGTGGGAACAGTGGGGACAGTGGGACAGTTGTGGGGACGGTGGTGGTGGGGACAGTGGTGCAGGGACAGTGGGAATGTAGTGGAAACAGTAGGACAGTGGAGGGTACAGTGGTGGTGGGGACAGTGGTGAAGGCGGTGGCGAGGACGGCGGTGGGACAATGGGACAGAGGTACAGTGGGGACAGTGGTGGGGACAGCGGGGACAGTGGTGGGAACAGTGGGACAGCTCAGTGGGACAGCGGAGGAGTCAGTGGGACAGTGGGGACAGTGGGGATAGTCGGGCAGTGGTTGGGGCCGTGGAGAAATTTGGGTGAGTGGAACTGCGGTGGGAACAATGGTGGGGACAGTGGGGACAGTGCGACAGTGGTGGTGGCACTGGTGGGGACAGTAGGGGCGGTGGTGGAACCAGTGGGGACAGTGGTGGTGAGGACAGTGGTGCTGGGAACAACAGTGGCGGATGTGGTGAGGACGGTGGTAGGGGCCGGGAGTCGTTTGCCGGCGTTGAGAGGGGAGGGGTGGGGAGGGCTTCGAACCAGCAGTGGCCCCCCTCCGGTTTTCGGGGGGGGGGCTCGAACCGGTAGTGACCCCCCCCGGTTTTCCGGAGGGGGGGGGTTCGAACGGGCAGTGGCCCCCCCGGTTTTCCGCCAGCAGCGGTAGAACCTCCGGTTTTCGAGGGGGGGGGGGTTCGAACCGGCAGTGACACCCCCTTCGGGTTTTCCAGAGGGGGAGGGGGGAGGGGTCAGGGGGGGGGGGGGGGCCGGGGAGGGGGGGGGGTCCAGCAGGGGGGGGGGGGGGATTTCGGAGGGGGGGGTGGGGCCTTCGGGTTCTGGGGATAACCTCCCTGTTATCCTGGGTTTGAGGAGCACGTCCAACATGAGGACCATCCTGATCCTGGAGCAGGGGCGCGAGAAGATGATCATCCCTGGCGCTGAGATGTACAAGATCCTATTTGGAAAGGGTACCAGAGTGCTTGATTTGATGAGGACCCCTTCTGGACATCTGGCACTCAAGGCCGACGAGTACGGGACTGCTACTGAGGATAAAAGGTCGATGTCGTTTACTATTACGGCCAATCCTCACTGCGAAGATGATCCACTGCTCGTCAAAGAGGCATCTGATCCAGAGCCAGCCGCGGGGGCACCTGCTATGAGCGATGCTCACGCATATATGATGTCACAGGATAGTAACGGCATCAGCTCGTCCGGCTGTGCGCGCCAGGGACAGTGGCCAGCCCGGCTGTGCGGCTGCCACGGACAGCAGTGGACCCGGCTGTGCGGCCGCTGCAGAAAAATACGGGCTATCGCATCGTTATCACTCTCGTGCGTTCGTTTTTGAAGATCTACGGACAGCTTGCCCTGAACTCCGAGCCCGCGGCTACATGTGTGACCGCATTACACATATAGAGGTCATGGCCTCCACTGGTACACAGTATTTGCGTGCTTCACTCTTGGGTGATTACCAACTGTTGCGGGTGGCAACACCTGCTGATTGGCATGTGAGACTGCCTGGCAAGCGGGCAGGGCCACATTTTCAGCGCATCCAAAATTTTATGACCAAAGCTCGGGCTCTACGTATGCCTATTGTGCTTGTGGGACCACCAGGATATTTCTGGAAGCAAGGTCCCATGCGAGACGTTATTGAAGATCTTGATCTACAAGTCATGCGTATGCGGTTCTATCACTTCGGCCTCAAGTGCGACCGTTCTAATGCGTTGCCCAGCGGATCATATCTGCAAGTGGCAGCTACCTGCGCGCGCATCCCGACCAACCTATGGCAACGCACATGCAAAACAGCAGGGAAACCTGCACAAAATACATCAATATTCAGGAGCAGCTTATCGGGTACAACTACAACGCACCATTACCAAGTGGTGTTACCTACATCCGCACTCGACTGTACGGGGAGCGGCCGAAACCGACTCTCCTCGGGCACGGGAGTTCACGTCCACGCTCAAGGCGAGTGGCGATCATCGATGACGATCGTCTCCCTCCCCCTTCGATTGAGCGCGGCCGCGTGCTCCCCTCTATTCCGGAATTTCCGGCACTCAATTCACCTGGGACTGAATAACAGACAGCACTACCAATCGATGCCAGAATTCAACAACAAGAAAACAGAAAGCAGACAAAGAAGCAGGCATCAAACCGCGCGAGATACCCAAAATAGTCGAAGAAGGCAACGACGACTGTGGAGATGACCTGAAAGGACTCGGATGTCGCGCGTACTACACCGACGTACCTCTTGACTCCGACACTGAAAGTGACGATGAAGAGGCAATTTTCATCGCGCTACTTGCGGGGCAACTTGCTGAATCCGATGCATATGTATTCTCCATAATTCCACTCTGTGCTATGGACGACACAACAAGGCAGATATGTTGGAACTGCGTGGAGGAAATGGAGGCATCTCTCAGCTAGCATTCAGCCAAGGTCTGTCCTCCGGGGGAGACCTCGATAAACGTTCCTTTGTTGACCTTGGTAACAAGGATGTTCAAGATGCAGCGATGCACTATCTGGACGTTTGTGTTGTCAAAGTTGACATGCTACAACCCAGCTGCAGGACAACTGGGTTGCCTTCCTATTTCACTGCGCAGGTTAACTATGGTACTTGGCATGAACATCATAGAGCAGATTTGCCACTTATCAATTTTTGTGGGAACGCGGCTGCACGTCAGAACGATATTCGACGATTCTACATACGAGAACAACCAGTGGGTACTTGGGTGGATCAGATACCACCATGGACTACGTTGGCCAAAAGCAAGGGCACTTGCAAGGTGAACACGTATCCATGCACAACTGGCTTACGTGACTCCCATGGGGTACTGATACGAAAGCCGACTGAGATTATGGCCAAACATCGCTTTTTCTTCCCCCTTTTTGAACGAAAACGATGTACTGGCCATTATCAGCATGCGTCGGTCTGTAACAGGGAACTGTCCATGGCTGCACAATCTACTCCAAAGATGCAGTTGCTTTTTGTCGAGGCTGTTCAGATCGTGCACGATCTCTCCCAGGTAACTCGTGATCCTTTCCATGGCCACCCTTATTCTTCCACCCTGCTGGTCACCAACGCGAGGGGATGCGACTTCGACGATCCGAGTCTCCCTCGGCAACCTGATGGCTCGATTGCGAGACCGCCCTCGGGAGGGCCCGGTTGTCCCGCATGCGCGGATAATGTTCACGCGTATTCACCTTCACATGATAGAGATCCGAGACATTGCAGGTGGTGCGATAAGGGCGACTACCATTGGGAATGTCCGAGCTGCAAGAAACACAACGGTAAAAAACAAGCCAGGGCACGTTTTATCACTTGGCAAATGCAAGTTTGCCAAGCCTTGGAAGTTGCCCGACAATCATGGACAGATACCGCCGGTTCCTGCCAAACCGGCAGCAGGACCTGCACCGCCAGTTTCTGCTGAGCCAGCAGCGCCACTACCCGAGGCGCCAGCCGCATCGCCACTCACGCGGCTAAGAGCACCGAGACCCGGCTCAAGAGCTGGACCTACAGGGGGCGCGAGCAGTCACGACAGCACTGTGGGCAGACATGCTGCTGAACCTGCTGCAGGGCAACCTGCCTCGAGCGGAGCTGGTAGTTCGGATGGCCATCTCCGACTACCACAGATTAGAGTCAGACGTGGTCGACAACAAGGTGGAGAAGCACCTCCTCCACCACCAGCGGGTAACCCTGCTGCGCGACCACGACTGCCAGACTGGTCACGGTTTGATGTGCAAATCAGTTTACAAAATTTACGAAGCCTTGACCCCAGCGTGGTAACACGCGAACTGCGGAAGCTACACTGCGATGGTTCCATGCGAAAGAGCTTAAGATGAGACTCATCTCAAGCAAGATAGGTCTGGACAGTGTCAGACTCAACCGGATTAAAGGTGTCTGCGACACATGTCGGGAATACAGAGCTTGGGACAAGCCTGAGCATACTGTTACGCCCATCTACCGCACTGCCTGGCAAATTTAATGAAGAAGTGGAATGTGATCTGATGTTCTACAAACAAGAACATAACATCTTCCAGGTCATCGACCGCTGTATGCGATATGCTACTGGGAATGAGATACCAGACAAGACTATGACAAGTATCCTGGATGCATATCATCAGTGCTGGATGCAGTTTGAACTTGCAAAGGTACTCTACTCCGACGGAGAGGGTGCCCTTACCAACGACACTGCGAAAGCCGTCTTCAAGGCAAAAGGCACTGAACTTAGGATACGTGCGCGTGGACAGCGCGCTACGACGATCGAAGCCAGAAATGGCATCCTACGCCATGTACTTCTCGTCGTGGAGGCTGAACTCAATAGGTTGGACATACCCCTTGTGTTCACCCGACTACTGCACGAGGCCTTGTTCGCCGCCAACGCGTTCACCTTCTATAGCGAGGTGTTACCATATAACGCTCTGTTTGGACGGCAACCAGCAATGCTCCCTGACCTACCTGTCCTGGACCACGAGCAGCCGACGGAAACGCGGACCATTCTCGTGAGCAAACGATACGCAGGTAATGTATTGAAGCTATCACACAGGCCACAGCAGTAGCTAAGACCAATCGTGCCTCACGCACTAAAGCGAATATTACTGGTCAGCACTTTTACGAAGAAGGAGACTTGGTCGATTATCATCGCCCCACGACCACGAAGGATGACTGTGGAGGCTGGAATGGCCCGTTCCCAGTTGTAAAGAATGACCCCGGAAGGGGCCCAGTCATCATCCGAGTGGGCAATCGAGATGTTCAAGTACAATTCGGCGATGTCAGACATTCACTATATATTGAAGCACTGATAGCCCGAGAGGTTGGCTCCGACAACACAGCACTACGCACAGTGTTGACATTCGTGGCCAGTTTATCAGCGGGGAGACCTGCTCTGACCTTTGGCTATGTGCCGACCAAGAAAGGGGCGCTTCAGATGACGAGTGCAAGCCGTCTGTCTCTTCAGGTACATCTAGCGCTACAGCACCCCAGCAGAAACTTCTTCCGCATTGCGAATATAGATTCAGTCAGGCTAGCCACGGGTATTCTTAAGCTGCCTCCAGTTATGTATGCTGACAGCTGCGCATTGGCCCACTATGACAACGACGTGAATCCAGGAATTTGTTTTTATGAAGCAGAAGGTACTGATTTGAATATACACGATATAACTGGATCAGCACATTCGAGAATCATCAAATGCTTGAAGTCCACTCTACCTCAAGCAGGCTTTGATCAGGACATGGCAGTATTTGAGGAATCGGCGGATACACCGACACCGGAGGGAACCGCAAGAGAAGCCTCAGAAGCCGAACTACCCCATGATGATGGACGGCTTCCTACGATCTGCGAAGAATCAGGGGCTGATTCCGAGTCACATGTTATGGAAGTGCAGTATGCAGAACTACGAGTGGAAAGGGAACTGCTGGAGGCAACTCCACCAGAGGACCTCTTCACAATACCTACACAGATGGTTCCAGATCAAGGTGTGCTGATCACTGTAGCTGATGAACAGCGGGGGCACCTGCCGAAGTGGGGGCGCACTCGCGACTCCGACGCCGAGGAGACGTACGACGTCCCAATGTGTACCATGGTCGAAGGCGACAGCTACGGACTGGACTCAGACGAGAATGGCCGATATGTCGAACTCAGCTTTACGGCAGAAGTGTCAAACATAGTCTTGTCCGAACAACAACGCATGATACTAGATGTCGACCGGGTGACCACTGTGCGAGTATATGCAACCGCCGTTGCAAAGCGAGCTTTGGCCGTCAAGGAATACGACCTTCTCGCGAGAGCTGACATCCAGGCGAATCCCGATAGAGTATCGAAAGCCCCCTACACCGAACTCAAGACATGGTTCGACAACAAGTGTTTCAAGATGCAAGAAATAGCTAGAGCGTCGAACATCATAACTTCGAGATGCGTGTACAAATGGAAGTTCGTGAAGAACGAGAAGGGCGATATGGAACGTACTATCAGACTTCGCCGGGTACTCCGAGGCTTCATGGACCTCGAAGCTTTCGACGTAGAAACCCTTTCGGGAACGGCGGGACGGTCAAGCCAGAGGCTAGTCGCCAGCGCGGCAGCGTGCAAGAAGCAATGGATCATCGCTCCCCTCGACATCAGCATGGCCTTCCTGAAGGGATTGACCTATCAGGACCTTGCTGAAGCTACTGGTGAAAAGCAACGTGCGGTGTGTTTTACTCTGCCGCCTGGATCGGCCACCGTGCTCCGAACTCTCCCAGGGTTCGAACGCTACGATGAGTCAAAGCACTGCTTGCAGTGCTTGAAACCAGGCACGGGCACCAAAGACGCACCGCGGGCTCCCTCATTGAAGCTCAGAAGGGCCACCAGAGGTTGTAGTCTCCGACCCGCGTCCCACGACGAGGAGTTCGAGACGAGCAACAATTTTCTCACGGCTAAACATGTGGATGATGTCAATCTAGGTGGCACTGAGGACACCATCGACAAGTATGTCAAGTGCGTAGAAGATACCTTTGGCAAGTGTGAACTCAACGAGCACACATGCACCAACTGTGCTGTGACATGCACCAAGAAAGAGGACGGCAATGCCACTTTGGACCAATATGAATACATCAAACAGCTCCGTATTATGCAACATCCCGAACTTACCGGCGCCGACGCTGACGCTCAGGCATCCAAGATGGTTGCAGACGTGTTCGTCGGCCTAAGCGGCGCGCTGGCGTATGCATTAATCACCCAGGTGTGGTTGATGGCGCATGTTGTATCTCTACAACGTGTCCAAGAACCGACCAACATCCAAGTGCGACGACTGAGCGCGATCACCAGGAAGCTACAGGCCTGCCCAAAGAACATCGTCTATCAGGCGGTGACTCCTACGGGAGAGGTCGACCTGCATAGCGACTCAGGATACCGACGCCTGAGTGGAGACGCCGACGACGACCTCAAAGGCTGTGGCATTCGCGGGGCAAACCTGCTACGACGTGGAAGCACGTCATCCGGTAAGCCTGTCGTTCACTTGACCGACGCGCACTGCAAGTCTCGCTGCTTGCAGGTCCGCTCGAGCTATTCAGCAGAGATATTAGCAGCAGCCCGTAAATTGGAGGGCTGTTATCCAACGATTGTGACTCTGCACGAGCTCCACGCAGGGCCGCTTACGCCCACTCAGTTGACAGATTTACTTGAGTTGGGTGGCCGGAGCATCAAGGTCACTTCGACCATGGATGCTGAGTATGTTTTTTAGTCCTTTTCAAGCAAAGACTTGAATAAGCCGATTGAGTATACCCTTTTAGGAAACATCAGTTGGATACGACAGATGATGGAACGCGGAATCGTGCACAGCCTCCAGTGGTGCGACACCCGCGATATGACCGCGGATGGTCACACCAAGGGGAGCATCGACAGAGATATGCTCCTACAAGTCATGGGAGGTATACAGGCCTTCAAGCATGACCGGAAGAGGCATACTCCATATCGGGCCGGCCAGACATCTAGATCTGACGCCGCCTGAGGAGTATTTCAAGTACAGCACTGTACAAGCAAGGCAACTTGCGAGCAGGCTCGCTTCCTTCTGGCCCGCCTCTTTTTTTGTCCTTGTGTATACTGTATACTTGCTGCTGTGCCTGCTGTAAGGGGGCGACGGGCTCACGCTTCGTCTCCCGCCCCCCCGACTAAATCGAGCTGAGGGACGTAAAGAGTGGACGCGAGCGTGCGCCCGCGGCCGCGTCGGCTCAAGCGGCCGGCTGCCCAAATCCCAAGAATGACTGCGCTTCATTGCGAGGCACACAATCGCTATCGAGACCAGAAGGATCTTCCTATCCCTTAAGATGGCACATCCTCTCCTACTGGGAGTACCGTTACTACGGTACAACAGAGCTGGAACTTGGCTTCGCCTAAGGCGAAGCTGTTGGCTGGGCCTCCTAGCCCCCTTCAAACTCCCTCCTGGCCCGTCTCAGGACCCACATTGGCCCCGAAAGAGTCGTGCGGGAGCACCTCCCGAAGCCAAAGGGGGGCACGCGGTGCGCCCCCAAGAGGTGTGGCAATCGGGGGGCCTTGGCCGGTGGAAGAGTCCTCAGGATTGAGAGCCGAGGCTTCAGGGATTCGGCCAAAGACCTGAAGACACTTTTTATTTCGTGCCTCAGGGCACGGTGGCGGACACGCACATACACACACATCATCATACATCTGTATATGTGTATACATATACATACATGCACGCATGCATACATACCTACAAACATACATGCATACATGCATGCATGTCTTCATACATACATGAATCCATACTTACACACAAACATACATACCTCAGTCTTTTGTTTTTTATTATTCGTGGTACCACCATGACATATATATATATATATATATATGTTGTTGTTCTTCTAGACCTACATGTATATATATATATACACAAAAGACTGGGCGCGGATCCACAACATCCGAAATCGGATCCGCGCGGACGGAAGTCGGATCCACCGAAACAACAACCAACACCATAATTGGATCCGCGCGAACTTCCTGGGATCCGACGGCGGTTAATCGCAGACGCGTTTGCTCAAGACTTCAAGCCGTCGTGTTCCGGGCCCAGGAGGAAGAAACCGTCGCCCTGGGGATATATAGGGGTGTAAGTCTGTATGTCTATATATATATATATATATATACACATATATATAATTACAGAGGGAGAGAGAGAGAGAGAGAGAACAAAAAAAGAGAGAGAGAAATAACGAGAGAGAGAGAGACTACAAAAAAAACAGACCGGGCCTTCGCAGGGGGTCCCCCCCTCCCCTCCCTCGCCCTGCCGCCCCCCGAAGCGGCAGCTGCCGGCAGGCGCTGCTCGTCTACACCGTCCCGATCACCACGCGGGAGGCGGGCGGGCCAACGGGTGGCTTAAGTCGGGCATGTCCCTCTGCAGGAGGGATCTTCAAAAGTAGTCCAAACATAGTCAGGGGACGATTGTTTGACTATATGTTTGACTGACTGTTTGACTACGTTTGAATATTTTTGATTTTTCGTCCACGATCCCTCTGTAGTGGGACAGGCCCGACCTAAATCCAGGCCTCCTGGATGGGGTCGGAGGAGCGCGGTACATCGCCGATGCATCGCCAGTGCGGCTCGATGTGGAGCCCGATTTTCTCCGCGCTGGCGTCGCCAATGCATCGCCGATGTATCGTCGATGCGGCGCGATCCTCCGACCCCATCTACTCCGACTCCATCTTGGAGGCCTCTAGTGAAGCAGTGGGGAAGCGTCCTGGCCCGCCAGAAGGGTCACCAAAGAGAGTGTTCTGAGAAGGGCTTCCGTGTCTTGCACGACACTTCTTGCCTTCCTGGCTGAGACGACCTTGTTTAGTCCTAGCGGTTTTATTCGGCCACGCGCAGAGGGGGGTGGGGGGAGGGGGGAGGGCTTCTTAGAAGCACCCCTGCTTCTTAGACGGCGCGGGCCTTCTCTACAGATGTGAGGCCGGCGCCTTCAAGAAGCAGCCTCCTCGTAAGAAGCCCTCCCCTCTCCCTCCACCCCCTTGTGCGCGCCGCCAGTTTATCTGATGAGAGCAGGAGCAGGGGACTTTTTTTTAAGGGTCCAGCGATAACCCGGGTTATCGGGCTTGCCCCCCCTCCACCCCCCTCAGGATAACCTAACCTTGCTGGTTGTGCAGGTCCGGGGTAGTGGGGCGCGGGCACATGTAGGGTTGCCCACAGCTTGAGGGGCCAGGATTCGTCACTATGCCGTCGATACTAGTGTTCTCTGAAAAAATAAAAATTCGAAATTATAAAAAAATAAAAATAGTACACGATAATTAACGAAATAAATGAATATTACATAAATGAATACTACATGAAATGATTAATGAAATAATATTACATGAATATTTACTGAAATTAATGAATACTACAATAATACATACGAAATAAATTCATACTACATACATGAATAATACAAGAAATTGTTAATGTACTAATAGTACATGAATATTTACTGAAATATATGACTACTACAATAATACATACGAAATAAATGACAACAACATACGACATACATGAATAACACAAAGGAGTTTCCAATACATGAATACTCCTCCTCCTCCTCCTCCTCCTTCTCCCCCTCCGCCTCCTCCTCCTCCCCTTTATCCTCCTCCCCTTTCTCCTCCTCCCCTTTCTCCTCCTCCTCCTCCTCCTCTCCTCCCTCCTCCTCCTCCTGCTCCTGCCTGCTCCTCCTCTCCTCCTCCCCCTCCTCCCCCCCTCCTCTCTCTCCTCCTTCTCCTCTCCTCCTGCTCCTCCTCCTCCTCTCCTCCTCCTCTGTTCCTTCCTCCTCCTCCTCCTCCCCCTCCTCCTCCTTGCCCTTCTCTTCCTGCTCCTCCTCCTCCCACCTCCGCCTCGCACAGCCATCCAGGTCGGGAGAATAAGTTCGGAGGGCTCGCGCATCTGGATCCCTCACGACTGTCGACTGTCCTCCCCCTGTTCTCCAGGGGAAGGCCTTTCATTTCGTTTGAGGAGGAGAAGGAGGAGAAGGAGGAGGAGGAGGGGGAGGGGGAGAAGGAGGGGTGGCGGGGGGAGGAGGAGGAGGAGGAGGAGGAGGAGGAGGAGGAGGAGGAGGGGGAGGAGGGGAGGAGGAGAAGGAAAAGGAGGAGGAGGAGGAGGAGGAGGAGGAGGAGGATGAGGGGGAGGCGCTGGAAGAACAGGAGGAGGTGAAGAAGGACGCAGGGAGGAAGAAACGACCACGAGGTCGACGAGGTCGCTCGCGGTCCGCGGTCAAGGCCATTTTGGCCTCGAGGGGGCGGGGGAGGGGGTCAGGGGCCGCGGCCCATCGGCCATGGGCCATGGACCTCCCCCTGCCCCCAGGCCTGCTGGCCCGCCGCCGGCCTCGCGCGGGCAATGGCGAGGAGGCGGCCTTTCCTCCTTGCCTGACCTGCACAGGAGGAGAGGAGCAGAGAGAGCAAGAGGCGAGGAAGGGAAGAGGAAGAGGAAGAGAGGGAATGAGAAGAAGAAGGAGGGGAAACAGGAGGAGGGAAAGCAAGAGGAGGAGGAGGAGGAGGAGGAGGAGGAGGAGGAGAGAGGAGGGAGGAGGAGGAGGAGGGGGGGAAGAGGAGGACGAGGGGCCGAGGAGGAGGAGGCAGAGGAGGAGACAGAGGAGAGAGAACACACGGTATGGGGAGGAGTTGGAAGGGCAGGGAGGAGGAGGTGGAGGATGAGGAGGAGGGGACGGGTTGAGGTGAATGAGGATGAGTGCGAGGAAGGGTTTGCCTGCCAGGCGGCGACGGCGCTGCAGGCCCAGGCGCGCTTCATCCGCGAGGTGAAGCGGTGCAAGACGTCGGAGCCCGCGTCGTCGTCGCCGTCGCCGTCGACGATGCCGTCGTGGTTAATCGCGTTGTCGGAGTTGTTGTTCGTCGTTTTTCGTCGTCGGCGTTTGCGCCGATGTCGTGGTCGTGGTCATGTTGTCGGCCATGGCCTCCATCCATGTCGTCGACGCCGACGTCGTGGGCGCCGTCGTTCACGTTGGCGCCGGCGGCGTCGTCGATCTCGCCTCGCCGCCCCTGCCGCGCAGGAGCGGCGCGCCGCAGACGCCGCCGACGGGCACGCGGCGACCGACGCCGCGTGGGACGCGGAGCGTCTCAGGGGCGGCGACAAGGTGCAGGAGCAAGGCGGGCCCGCGGGCAGTGGGATGTTGGGGGGCGCGGAAGTCAGTTGGAGGCAGAGGGGAGCTGGAGGAAGCTCTTCGGCGCCAAGGGGGCGCGATGAGGAGGAGGAGGAGGAGGAGGAGGAGGAGGAGGAGGAGGAGGAGGAGGAGGAGGAGGAGGAGGAGGAGGAGGAGGAGGAGGAGGAGGAGGAGGAGGAGGAGGAGGAGGAGGAGGAGGAGGGGAGGAGGAGAAGGAGGAGGAGGAGGAATATGAAGATTATGAGGAGGAGGAAGATGACGCGGACCCCCCCCCCCAGGGCCTGCGGGGCCACGGGGGGAAGGGGAGGTCGAGGTTTGAAGCATTTGAGGGGACCTCTTGGGAAGCTCTTGTGGCGGCAAACTCTCGTGTCCAAAGTCGCCCGAAGATTTTTGGTCGCAAAACGCTCTTGTTCCTGTTACGCCAGCCTTTGTTTTTGTTGTGAACGTCCTTGTGGGTTGTTTCTTTCTTTTGTTTCGTGGTTTCCCGCAACGTTGGTTTTCTGAGAATTGTGCCGACGTTGCGCTTTCCTTTAAAGGGTCCCCAAGAGGTTCCCAAGAGAGGTCCCCTCGGCCAGGGTCCCCATCGATCCTCCTCGATCCTGCCCCCCCGCATCTCTACCTGCCTCCCGTTGTCCTGCCACGGCGCTGTCCTTCCCATTCCACGTCGTGCTGACACGTGCCCCCATCCGCTCCCTGACCCTCCCGCTCCTTTCTCTCCCCCGCGCCGTTCGTCCTCTGGGGCTCTGGGAGGGGCCGCGCCCCCTGCGCCCGCCCGCCCCTCTTCCCATCGACAGGCGACGACCTCAAGATGAAGTCCAACCAGTGGGACCCTGCCGTGCTGTTGAGGCAGGCGTGGACCCAGGTGTACACGCCGACGGCGGGGCGCGGGGGCGTCCCAGCTTGTCGTGCCATTCTCTATGTCCCGTTCGTTTCGTGCGCATGCATGCTTCCCTTGACTCCCCCCCTTCTCCATCGCTCAGCCCGCAGGCAGATGATGCGTGGGCCCCTGCTTGGTCGGCGCCTGCTGTCGCTGTCGCTGTCGCCCCCCTCTCCCCGCGCACCGCCTCGATCGAAGGGTGCGGCTGGGAGGTGCAGCGCGCTGGCTTGGACGGTCACCACAGCCACCTGGACGTCCTCTGCGTGGTGTCTGGTCTCATGGCAATGGACGGGTGGGGGGGGGGGGCAGGGCAGGGCAGGGGTCACTTCATTTGCGATCTGTTTCTTTCGCGACGTTTCGCGCTTCACCGCCGCGCCCTGCGGCGCAACGTCGGTGCGATCCGTCCCAGCCAGGGGTCGCGTGGCCATCCAGGAACGACGCCCTCCAGCGTTATCCAGGAACAAGCAGGAACGTTGCCCGGGGCGCAGAGACGCTTCGCTCCCAGAAGAGAGAGCGTGGGGGGGGGTGGCGTGGGAGGGGAGGGTGCGGCGCGGGCGGGGGTCATTCCGTGGCATCGTTGTGACGTCTTGGCCTCCTCGGTCTGCTGCCTCCGTTGTTCATTTCTTCGATGCCACCTTCTTTGCAGCGCGGGGGGCGCGCGTTGCGCTGGCGGACGGGGCAGGAACAGCATTCTTATTGCGAGGAGAAGATCCAGGAGATTGCGGACACCAGGTCGCCAGCTATCATACAGCGCCATTACGACGCTACCCCCGTGCGGATGTCGTTCGGGAAGTTGCAGGATTCGCATTCGGAGCGGGGGCGGATGGTGGAGGAGTGGGACGGGGAGAGCGAGGGGCTAGGCAGAGGTGGCATCTGGGGACGGAGAGTGGAGGACCAGACAGTCAGAGAATCGTTGGGCCCTGTGTTTTCGGCATTGGCGCGAAGGTCGCGAAGACAGCCGCGCTTCCCGCATCGCGGCGCGGGCTGGAGGTCGGCGAGACTCGCGACCGAGAGTCTCCTCGGATACGTCTGGTGGCGGTGATCCTTGGTGCGTCTGGCAGGACGTGCTGATGCCGCACGCTCGGTACGCGTTCAAGGATGAGAGCACTCAGAGGTGGGAGTCTTTGAATTTGCGGGAATACCTTCAGAAGAACCCGCGGGCCAGGGTCATGCAAGCAGGGGCGTTGAACGTCCTCGGCCACTCGGCCAGGGGGTGAAGGTGACCTACATATCACCGCACATGGACGAGTGTTTCGGCTTTCGGATCATGGGCAGACCGAAGGTTGTAAGTTCGGGCGAAAATGCGTCACGTCGATAGCTGATTGTTGACTCCCTCTGGTTTGGCGGGTACGCGCCACTTGGCGCTTTCTCCGCTCTCGCCGTCTTTGGCCCCTGGTCCGCTCCAGGGGGCCCTGGATTTGAAATTCGCCGTTTTCGAAGCACCCCCCATTGCGTCGTTTGTCTCACAGGTTTTGCAGAACGGCTCGGCGTCGTGCATCTATCGGGCACTAGAACAGGAGGTCCCATCGCTGTCCAAAGAAGGTTTGGCAACATTGTGTGGGAGGGTTCCCTTCGTCATTGATGCTGAGCTCCCGGACGCATGTTCTTCGAACCGCCGAAAGAAAGCCCGATGTTTGTTGGAGCGTCCCGCCAATTGTTTCGTGCTGCACGGTGATTGCGGTGCGCACCAGTTGCACCGCATCATAGAACACAAAGAGAGACGCGTCGTCGGCGACGTCTACGCGATTGCCGTTACGCTCTCCAACTTGGTCATTGCCAATCGCATGCAGCAGTGTCTCAAGCAGGTTCTCGCTGATGTCGTAGTTATTCGAGGCTGGGTGGCGCGTTGAAATTCTCTTTCGAAAGGGGGGGCTGGCGGAGGGGGGCCGCAGGGGGGCGGGGCTGGATGGGCCAGACGAAGGAGGGCGATGAAGATGATATGCTGGTTGGGGAGGAGGGGGAAGGGCGAGGAGACGGAGGGGGAGGCTGAGAAGGTGGAGGGGCAGAAGGGGCCGCTGGTCAGCAGGATCGAAGTCGAAAGTCAAGCCGTCCCGTTCCCCCCCAGCTCCTTTCCCTTCCCAGACCTATAGGCGACCAGGAGAGCTAGGCGGCGAGCGGGCGACGGGCGTGGGTTGTTTGCGACAGGGTCGTGGGAAAGAGGAGATGGCGGCGGTAACGGCAACGATGGGCCATCGTCGCCATCGTCGATGGCGACGACGACCAGTAGGAGGGCGGGGGAGGAGGCGGTGGCGAGGTCGAGCGGGGCGGCGAGGGGTCGCCCTCAGGATCGCCGCCGGCCGACGTCAGGCGCAGGAACCTCATCACCGCGTGCCGCACGCTTCAGCGGCGAGAGGGAGCGGAGGTATCCGACGAGGCGCTGTTGAAGTTCTGCGACCTGTGGAACGGGGAGTGGTCGGGCCCCTTTGTCCACTACTGCGACGGGTGCTGCCTCGAGGGCGAGGTCCCGAACAACATGTTCGCGGCCGCGCTCGAGGTGGACCTGCTTCAGTCCAGGACGCCGAGGGTTGGGCTGCAATCTGGGGTGGGGCAGATTTGTTTCGATAGGCGTCCAGTCATGTCATCGGGTCAGGGGGGAGATTCTCGACGTGCGCGCGTTCGATGTTCTGGCGGTTCCATGCTGTCGAGCCCAGTCTAGTCATCAATGGAGGCGTGCTCTACGCCGCTGTCTTCATCAGAGTAATGTGTTGTTTCTTCTCTCATCGCATTCGCGTTGTCGTCTTGCTAACCTTTCTTCCCAGTGATTGCGTGGGCCCGACCTCCCTGGTCGGATTTGGCTTAAAATCCTCCAAGGGATTTTGGGCCAAATCCGACCAGGGAGTTCGGGCCCCTCCCCCTCTGTCTCGCTCCCTCTCTCTCTCTCTCTCCTATTTTTTTTTGTCTCTCTCTCTCTCTCTCTCTCTCCCTCTCCCTATCCCTCTCCCTCTCGTCCTCTGTCGTTCTCTCTCTCTCTCTCTCTCTCTCTCTCTCTCTCACGCTCTCTTTCTCTCTTTTTTTTGTTTCTCTCTCTCTCTGTGTGTTTCGGTATCTCTCTTGCTCCCTCTCTGTCTCTCTCTCCGTCCCTCTTCCCCGCCCGCGCGATCCCTTTCTCATTCCTTCTTTCGCCCGCTCTTTCAAGTGCGTGTCTCTTGGCATTCTCAACGACCTCCCCGTTGCGTATCTCCTTCGCTCTCTGTTATTATCTTCATTCGCTTTGTCCGCCTCCTCGAAGCTCCCCCCCATTTGACGGGTTGCACCGGGCAGGGACAACGTGCTCCCCAGCGTCGACGACTGGAACTCGTGCGGCTTCTCCTGCGGCAAGACAGCGCTCGGCATCCTGTGCCACGACGTCTTGACTTCCGTGGTCCAGCGCGCCCTGCCTACTTGGTCCAGCATGGACGTGGCAGCAGATGGGCAGGGTGTCAGGGGGAACGGGTCAGAGGAGATGAGGAAGCGCAACCAGAGGAAGGCTTGGAGAACGAAGAAAGTTCTGACTGACGAGAATCGCAGGCTATCGATTTGCACAATGGCTTTCATGGCGGCCCCCTTGGAAAGATTGCAGGAGGAGTTAACGCACGGCGACTCGACGAGGGGCAAGCGATTGTTGCTCGACGTGTTTGCTGAATCTACTTCGAACCCCTTCTATCTTTGTAGGAGGCGGCTGTGTCGCTTGATGGAATCGGGAGAGGTGTTCAACACGTTGTTCGATTGTTTCTCGCGCAGTTACACCGAGCAGGGGCTGATGGGTTATATTCGTGAGTTGGGCCTTGATTTTAGCGGTCAAGTGTTTTGGCGATTCAGACAGTATTTGGAGTTCCCCTACCTCTTCGCCCGCTGGGCCGACCGCACGGCCCCCCCGCAGCAGAAAGATAGATCGAGGACTTGTTTTACAGTTTGAGGCCGTGCTGTCGGGGCAAGGAGTTCACTCAGAAAGTGTTCAAAATGTTCCCCACGCGAGATAGGCGATTGGTTGGGCCGAAACATTCGTGGCCCCGCCCCCGACACTTCGTCTCGATCGTCTTCGTGCGCCTCCCCCGCCTCGCCCATCTGCCCCTCCCACCCTCCTCCAGTCTCTGCTCCTCCGCCACCTCCTCCCCCCCAGCCTTGTCTAGTCATCCATGGGGCGTGGCTTTCCGCCTCGGGCTCCTGGGTGGCATTCGTCGGCTCGGATCTAGATGTGCCCGGGGCCTCTGGAGTCGTTCTGGTTGCGTCGTCTCTGCGTCCTCGAGGCTGCGCACCGCCGATGGGACCCTCTTTCGGGACGGCATCAACGCCTTGGTTCGGAGCTACGTTTTTACTAACATGTCCAGCGAACGCCTATTGGCACAGATGCGTCATGCTTGCGGCAAGCATGGCGATGTTGAGCGTCTGTGCTCGTGCGGGTTCCTCGCGCAGATTCTCAGTGAACACAAGCGGTTAGAGCGAGCCGATCCATGTGTAGTGACCAGGTCGCAGTTGATTGAGGACGGCGTCCCCATTAGAGCGAGGCAAGCGGCCAAGACAGCGTCTCGCCCTGCCAGTGGCTTCGTACACTGGATGAGCGTTCAGCATGCCAAGCGACGGGCGGACCCTGGCCTCGCGGGTGACTATGCTGCGTGGAAGGCTGAGAAGCTGCAAGAGTGGCACGGCCTGCCCGACGTCCGTAAGACAGAGGAGAAGTTGAAGGCCGAAGCGCGCCACTCTGAGGCCCAGGCCAGAGAGGAAGACTCCCAGGACGACGGCATCGCGGGCCACGGCAGGCACGTTCGCGACTACGGGATCTACGGCACTGTCTTGGACAACGTTGGGGACTTGCGTCAGCCTTACCAGGATCGTTTTTTTTTTGTTCTGCTTAAGGCCCCGCGGGCCTGACGAGATGGCGGGGCCCCGCAGTCCAGGGCCCCGTAGGCCCTGTGTGCCTGACGAGATTGCTGGCGCCCCCCGTTCAGCAAACCCGAGCGAGGTTTGTCTAGGCGAAACTAGCCGCTCACAGACTTCGCATTATATTTCGAGGGTGTGCGAGTTTGCTGGGGTGGCTGGCGTTGCTGGGGAGGGCAACCCGAAGCACCTCCCTGGATTCACTTCCTACGCGGCGGACGTCCGCCAGATGCAGGCCGACATGCTATTCGTCGAAGATGCAGGCCATCGGGCCACCCCCACCTCGGCATACATCAGAACAAGTTCGCATGACCCCGTCATTGCGCCTGCCCCCGCAGTCTTCCTCTGTTTCGCGTGGTTGGATGGGGTGATGGGGGCCGAGGGGACGCGGGATGCGAGGGAGGACTGGGTTATGGGGCTCGGGGGGGAGGGTGGGGGGGCAGGGGAGGGCGAAGTTAAACGCCATTGGGCATCCACCTCAGGGGACATCAAGCCCGAAGATGAGTTCATTTACGATTTGCCGTGCCCTCTGGCGCACCCTGGGCTGTGCGCAACAAAAGACAGATGGTGCTACAAACAAGTGGTTGAGACGGCCAAGCGGCTTACCGACTACTTCAGTGGGCATCGGAGGGGTTCTTTCCACTTCATCCGGGTTCTTGGGGCTGATGGTTTCCAGGTGAGCACGTGGGTATCGTTGTCTCATGTGCACGGGAGTCCCAAGTACGTTCTACTAGCGACGGGCACGATGGATGCTAGCACCCGCGTGGTGTCCTTGGACCATAGGGATGCAGCGCTGCATTTCATGATGGGCACGTCCTTCCTCGCCAAGCTGTATCGCATGGCAGGGGAGGCGCGGATGCCCCACACCATCGGCGTATCTGCGGCGTCCCAGGATGAGGTGGCTTCGCGATCCTTGTCTGCTTTATGTGTCGTTGTTCCTGAGACTTGGGTACTGGAGCACTCGCAGCGGGAGGTCTTCGCCCTCCCTCGCCCCCCGGCGCAGAAGCGGCCAGCCCGCAGTTCGGATGCCAAGAAGATGGCCGAGGGTTTGGCCAAGTTGCCCGCCGATGACGACGGGGGGAAACGGAAGGTCAAGAGTGGCCGAGTCGGGGTGAAGGTTCGCATGCCCAAGCCCGTCGACGACGTCACCGACGTGTTTTCCGATCACACTGTGAGCGGCACCGACGACGACGACCAGCCGCACCCAGAGCACGAGCACCATCCCGACAGCGACAGTGACGTGTCCTTGGTTCTGCCCCCTGGTCGGGGTCGGGGCGCGGTAGGGGCGTCAGAGACATGTGACGTGGTAACCCATCAGCGCCAGTCTTGCGGCATTTCAAGATAGCGCCATTGTTGTTAGCGTTGTCGGTGCGTGTGACTCCGTCCTGTAGTGTTATTGTTCGCCTCCCATCCTAATATTCCCTCCGCTCCTTCAAGTCATCTTTTCCTCTCGCCCATCCCTTCCTCTTCATCCTCCTCCTTTCCCCCCTCGAACCTTGTCCATTCTCCTCCTTCTCTTGTCGCGCTGCCCACTTCGTCTTCATCTCTGTCTCTGCCGGCTGGGGAGGTCCCGCAGATGCTGC
Organism: Prorocentrum cordatum; assembly: GCA_963575745.1. Classification (NCBI taxonomy): domain Eukaryota; class Dinophyceae; order Prorocentrales; family Prorocentraceae; genus Prorocentrum; species Prorocentrum cordatum. The sequence goes on along the minus strand of CAUYUJ010020582.1, from coordinate 604,954 downwards.
AGCGGGCGACGGTGCTGATGACCCTGCTGGCAGCCCGCCACCCCCGCTCGCGCACGGGCAGGCGCCCGTTGTTCGCAGGGTTCGGCATCAGGCTTTCGGACCCTTCACCGTTTCAGAGCTTTGGCCCAGGGGGAAGTTCGTTGGCTATGGTGGGAACTGCTACAGGCATCGGAACACCTGGCAGCCTGGTGCCTCCTGCCAGCGGGCATTCACCTTCTATGGGAATACTCCAGAGCAAACTAGATGCCTGGCCAAGAAGTGGCTCCTCATGGGCGTCGGTATTCGGTCAGACCTCAAGAACGGGAAGTTCAGGCATCTCTCCGAGATCAAGAGGTCGGATATACCTTTAATTCCTGAGGCCGAGTTGGACCGCCTCGCGGCGGAGCTCGTGTGAGAGCATCGTGCACAAGTCAAGCATGCTCTCTTTCTCTTGTCATCGTCGTCATTCGTCTTCCCCTGCCACCCTCTCATCCGCCCTCCATCCACCCCCCTCCAGTTCGCTCTCATATATCTCGAAGCCACTCCCTCCCCCCTCACTTCTCCTTTCCCTCCCATAGGGCGGCCCTGTCCCACCGGCGCGTCGCCCATGCATCGCCGAGCGTTGCTGCCTCATCCATTCGGCCGCTCCTTGCCGAGACCTTGCTCAGAGCTGGTGAGGCAGGAGCCTAATGCGTCACCGCCGGGGGTTGGCCTCGTTCTCTGTTGTGCCCCTCTTTGGTTTCAGATCGTTCTGGAAAGGCGTCGCGAGGCGATGGGGGATTCGGAGCGAGGGGCAGCGTTGCTGTCGAGGCCCACTCATCCGTCCACTGCCCTCCCCCCCTCTGCCCAGCCGTCGCCTCGCCCCCGCTGGCGGAGGAAGGGCGGTCTGCAAATTCGCCGATGTCGGCAGGGCAAGGCATGCGAAGCAGACCAGCAAGCGCAGCAATATAAGAAGTGAAATCGCGCAACAAGCAAACGAGAGGGACCACGCAGACAAACAATAATAGCAGTACATGGGCATGCAGACAGCACAGACAATCATGCACAAGCAAGCACAGGCAATGCATTGAAAGCCTTTAGATCTATCAGAGCAAACAGCGCCACGCGCCTTAGGCCCGTCGAATACAAGTACCGACAGATTACGCATTTCGCCGTTTGGACGTGATGGCAAACGTTGGGATCTACGTCTCATAAGAGGGGGGTTGTTGTTTCGGGACATCATACTGCTCTCATTTATTTTCACTGTCGCTCATTGGGGCGCCTGTGGGTGTCTTGGGCACGGCTTGCAGGCCAATGGGGTCGGAAGTTTGGGTGTCTTGGGCACAGCTTGTCAGTCTTGGCGCCCCTTCTCGGCTCGGGCGCCACAGCGTTGCCATAGGTTCTTGCCATCGGACTTGGACCTGCGATGAGCCAGGACTCTGTGGCATCTGGTCCCGTAGATCCAGCGGCGCCGACTGCCGGCAGCAGGAAGTACGGCATCTTGCAGTACGTTAGCAAGCCAGGCAAGACGCCTCCCTCGGCATCCGTTGCGAGGTCCCGCGCGTTCGACGCGGCCGTCCTCGCCTCGATGGGCGCGCCCGCAGAGGGGCGAGGAGACGCCCGCGAGAAGGCAAGCCGCGCTGAGAAGGAGGAGGGGCCCAAGAGCAGCTCCAGGAGAGGCCCGCAGGAGGAGGGGCGACCGCCGAAGCAGAGGAGGAAGGCGAAGGATACTGGAGGATCAGATGCACGGGCAGCTCAGGAGGAGAAGGGCGAAGGAGGAGGCAAGAAAGCATCAAAGAAAGCTGAGGAGGCACGGGAGGAGGCAGCTGAGGAGGAGAAGGACAAGGCGCCAAGGAAAGCTAAGAAGGCACGGAAGGATGATTCTGGCGGCGATGGCGATGCTCACAAGGAGCGCAAGGGCCGCAAGGAGCGGAAGCCTGCGAGGGAGGGTCAAGACGAAGGTGACGTTGCTGAGCAAAACCCGATGGGAGAGGTTTCTGTCGGTGGCGGTGACGGCGGCAATGCCAATGACATGGCAGGCGAGGCTGCGCAAAAGGCGAGGGCTGCTGGCGCCAGCTCAGCATCAGGCGGCCCCCCTGATGTCGCAGCAGCGCCCCCCCTGCCAGTGTGGGAACCCCCACCGCAGGTCAGCATGGCGCCTGTGCGCGGCGTTAGCGGAGGCTCGTGCGTCCCGATGTCGCAGGTGGGCTTGAGCGCCGAGGCCGTCTTGGACCAGGCGCAGCTGCCGGCGGCCCAGCAGACGACGGAGCCCGCGGGCTTTGCAGCGGCAGCAGCCGAGGACGGCTTAGCAGCGGCGCCTGCCGCTGATGAAGAGCCATCGCCCAAGGGCGCAACGACCTTGTCTCTCGCGGCAGGCGAGGCGTCAGCCCAGGGCAGCCACGATCATCCGCCGCCCATGCGAGACAGCCTTCTCGAGATCGAGAGCCCCAGCAAGTACCACGACTACTGCTGCCGCCAGGACGTTCGCAGGCGGGCAGCGGGTGGGTTGGAGGGCGAGGTGGACAGGAGAGACGGACATCAGTAGTGCATGCATGATGTATGATGTTGTGCAGTGTTGTGTGCCAGCGTGCGTGGCAGCGTGCACTATATGTGATGCGTGCATCGCGCTGGTATCGGCCTAGCTGCGTCCGTCGCCTCTTCCTTATGTTCCTAGCTTCGTCCGCCTGTGCCCTCGGCGACGCCGCCTTGTCCCCATCGCCCCATCGAATTCGCAGGGGCCTTCAAGCCCCTCCACCTTTGGCCTCCTGCGTTCGTCGGCCCGCCCCGCAACGCCCGTCCCATCGAGGGCGTCACATCTCTCTTTCTCTCTCTCTCTCTCTCTCTCTCTCCCTCTCTCTTTCACTTTCTCTCTCTCTCTCTCTCCCCCTCTCTCTCTCACTCCCCCCCTCTCTCTCTCAGCGCTGGAGATACAAGGTCGAAGAGCATTGTCGTCCTCGGGAAGCAGCTCTCGCCGTCTCGTCAGCCCCTCCTGGTCTTCTCGGTGACCAGGGAGTTCGGGCCCCTCCCCCTCTGTCCCGATCCCTCTCTCGCTCTCTCTCTCTCTCTCTCTCTCTCTCTCGCTCTCCCTTCTCTCTCTCTCTCTCTTTATCTCTCCCTTCCCCCCGCTCTCCTCTCTCTCTCTCTCTCTCTCTCTCTAATCTCTCTCCCTCTCTCTCTCTCTCTCTCTCTCTCTCTCTCTCCTCTCTATCTCTCTGTCTCCCCCCTCTCTCTCTCTCTCTCTCTCTCTCTCTCTCTCTCTCTCTCTCTCTCCCTCTCACTCTCTCTCTTTCTCCCTCTCTCTCTCTCTCTCTCTCTCAATCTCTCTCCCTCCCCCCCTCGATGTGACGCGCCATCGTCGCATCCTTCCTCCTTTGGATTTCGCCATCGTGCTCGCGCCCTTGCTGCGCAGACGCGAGGGGGGGGGAGGCAGCTCGCCGCCAGCGAGGCGGACGTGGCGCCCGCGACTGGCGTCGGCGAGGACGCGACGCCCGGGGCTGGCAGCGTGCTCGACATCGGCTTGATGAGCCTGCCGTCGAGCTTGACCGCGGCCGCTGACGAGGATAAGGGGACGGGAGGGATGAGGGGGTTGCGTTTCAAGCAAGTTGCGCGCGTCCAGCTAACAGTCGGCGTTGTTCTCGCGCCCCACGTTTGAATATCAAAGATCTTTCGAACGCAACACATCATTTTCAAATGTCAAAAAACATTTTGAAAACATTCAAATTATTTTTTTACAATTAAAAAAACAATTACCACGGATAGATTCGGATAGTTTCGGATAGTTGCGATTTAATGTTATGTCTTGAAACAAGACAGAGGGCATTACCGCGGATAGGTTCGGATAGTTTCGGATAGTTGTGTTTTTATTAATTTAATTGTAATAAAAAAGATTTGCAATATTTAAGAAATACCAGGGTTGTTTTTTGCGGCGGCGTTGTTTGGTTGAAATGCTGAGCCGAAGTCCAGGGAGTGTGATTGTTTCAGTCTGTCAGCGCCGTGCCGTTCTGATGAGAGATTCTGGAACCTGTCCTTGGGCCCAGGGACGCCGTGCAGCCCTCGTTGCCTCCGCGGGTCTCCGCTGTCGGCCGCCTCGACGCCGGCGGGCGCGGTCGCTGGTCATGGCAGTTGCGGGGGGAGGTGAAGGGCATGGGGGGGGGGCAGAGGGGGGGCTCTGGGGAGGGAGGGGGCCGTCTTGCCCGCGCGGCGCCAGAGAGGGGAGGATTCCGACGAGGCTGTGGAGGTCGTGGGCAGCAATGACGAGCTCGATGCGTTAGAGGAGGAGCTCTTCCAGGATGAGCCAGTGGCCGTCACCGTGGACGAGGTTGGGAGGGAAGGGTTGAGTATGACTAGTGGCCTCTTTCTTCCCTTGTGCAGCAGCTGGGGGAGCGCATGTCCGAAGGGTCCCAGTCGTTCAATTGCCGTAGTGACGCTTCGCGTATATCCGCCGACACTCTCTGTTAGGATCGACTCTTGATCCAGGACACATGAACACACGTTGCGTCTTAGCCCCCCGCAAGTCTCGCCGAAATGCTGATTCCTGTTCAACGATGGCCTCAGTGGGCTTAGCACAGGGGCCAGGAAAGCAACCGAATGAGCCTTCAAAGCGCCCTGCGATTACCCTGGCCGACCTTAGGGAGTTCCAGGCGAGGGGTCTTGGACGCGTGTATACCTACTGCCCGATATTAGTTACGTTGGCGTGTTTGTTGGTTTGCGGCGTGGCGCTCAGGGCTTGCTGCGTCCGTGCTCGAGGCAGCCTGTGGAAGGGGGGGAATGCGGGTAGGGCAGGATGACGACTGCGCGGTGGAGACGAAGTCCTGCCCCATGATGCGTGAGTTGCTCGAGCGCTGGCACAAGAGCGTCTCGCCTGAGCGTGAGATTGAGGTGTTGAGTTCTATCCAGAGACTTGCTACCTTTGCGTCGGAGTTGAAATTCGATCACTGGTCAATTTGTGCTGGTACTGGCATTACGACTTGGTGGGATAGGGGGTGGGTTCTCGAGCGATGCACTCTTTATCGTGTGTTGTTTAAGGTTTGACAGCATCCGCATGTAGGTCGCAGTGTCATGCATGGTCGTTTCTGGTTGGTCGAGCTGTGTGTCTCGTAGCTGACAGTCGCACACGTTGCTTCGCGCTGTCATGAAGGGGAGGTGCCGGCGGGCTATGTCAGATACGTGGCGTTCAGAGTTCGGCGTTGACGTTCCACTGTCTACCTCTTTGTACTGCGAGAAAAACGACGACAAGAGAGCTTTCATTATCTCGCAGTTCGACCCCTTCTTCGTGGTGAAGGACATGGCGGAACTCAAAGAACATTCGGCGGCCAACCAGCGTGCACACGGTGAGGTTCAACTTCTGCATCCTTGCTTTGACCTCGACATTGGAGTCCCATGTGTGAGCAGAACACCTCTCAATCGGAATGCGGGCCGCAACGTGGGGTGCGTGCAGGACAACCGCGATGCAACTGGAATTGGCTTCCAGACGGCTCTGGACATCGTCGAGGCTCACAGCCCCATGGGCATCAACTTTGAGTGCGTGAAGGGCGTTGCAGTGAAAGCTCCAGGCCACGAGGTGTCCGACGCCGACTATGTACTTCGCGAACTTCGTGCGAAAGGGTATTGGGCCCACATGGACACGTTGGACGCCGAGGACTTCGGGGCCCCGCTTCCGCGCACGCGCCTGTATTGGACGGCGTGGCGATGTTTGAAGGGCCCCCACGATGAGATATCGGCGTTCTTCACTTCAACCTTGTACTCGTTCAAGACGTCGCAGCGATTCTCCATCGACCTGTTCCGCTGCGTCACGTTGGACCTCGCCAGGCTCAAGAGCGAGGGTGATCGCATCGGCATGCCCCTTCTCAATGATGCACAACTTCTTCCGAGCAGCGCAGAGGAGCCCAACTGGAAGACTGACCACAAGCAGATGTTTGATAATAACAAGTTGCCTTGGCCGGTGACAGATCAGAGCACCACGACTTCGGAGGTTCACAAAGGTGGTCTCTTCTTGCGGGAGTGGGAGGCGTGCTACCTCCTGGACTCGCTCTTCCCGCCAGTTGAGAATGACAATCGGATTGCGGAGTTCGTTGACATCAATATGTCGATGCCGAGGCTCATCGGCTCGCAATTGGAGGATGGAGTTGGTTCCCTCAAGGAGGATGCGACATCACCATGGCTCCGTCGTCCGCCGACTCTCGTGGGCTCGGGCAAGATTGTCATGCGATTCCGCCTGCACGTCGAGGGGACGATGGTTCGGCCCGCCGTTTGGCACATCAGGGCGCTGGAGGGGTTCGAGCTCATGAGGATGATCGGGTGGACGGACGACATGTACAAGGCTCCCGAGGGCTCGTTCAAGCTCTCTGACAACTTGAGGCTCTGCAACATGGCGGGCAACGCTTATTGCATGTACCACGCGCTGCCATGGATGACCGCTTCCTACATCACCTTCGGTAAGTTCTTCAAGGGTGTTTCCGACGATGGGGATTCAGGGGGGGAGTCGGAGGCATCAAAGGCTTCGGACGCGGGGTCTCGTCACTCTTCCAGTTCTGAGAGAGGGAGCACGTCAGATTAGCGTACGAGCAGGCAGTACTTTTTGTTTCGTTGGCGCATGCGTTCAGATCTTGGACTTGCCTCTATCGCTTGGCGATGCGCAGAGTGGGCTTCGACTAAGGAGCGGCGCTGCCATATCGGTAGTGTCCTTGGGATCTGGCTTGCAGGGATCGGCGTGCAAGTGTGCCCTTGCTGTCTTAACATCGCCCCTGGGACTTCACTCCTGCCCTCCCCCGCCCCCTTCGACCTCTCAGCTCTCCATGCCTCTCTCCCCCCCGTCGGCTCTTCCTGGCCTCCCTCGTTCGCCCCTTGTGACTCTTCGCCTCGGCCGTTGTCTTGACGCCAGGGGGGCCGATGGGCCCCGGACGGGGCCCGACCGTCAGCGCAGGGCGCCCTTTGTATCCAGGCGACCATCGGCGCCCAGAGGGCTCACAAGCGAGATGGATCCCGTCCTGTTTTAGTCGCCCAGGTGGCATCGTCAGCGTCAGACAGTTCGTCTTGGTCGCGTTTCCCGCAGAGGAGATGCGAAGATATTGCGCTTCATCCAGATCAGACAAGGGGCGCGAATTTGATCGCGAACTGCGCGTCGCGAGCTCGGCCAGACAGCGGGTCGTCCAACGCGGCCCCTCCTAGGTTCGAGGATAGCCGCGCCAGCAGGCAGATGGGCGCACGCGATGTTCTGTTGTTGGGATAGAGTGAGTTGGAGAGCGCAGGAATGTGGATCTTCCCTGATAGAACGCACCAGTTCCATAGCGTATCCAAACATGTGTTCCACATGACACAAGCTGCATCCTATGCCAGGAATGCGCACTTACCCCATTGGTAGATCCCGTGGGAGCCCACATGGGGGTAGGGGGGGTCCTCGGCCATGCCGATTGGAGATAGCAAAGGTGAGCAGACCGAGCGAGGGGGCCAATGCTGATGAGAGGTGGGCATGGATACATGTGCGTAATGCCAGGATGGATGGGGGGGGGGGTAGGTATGGTACCCGTGAAAGGGAGCGGGAGAGCGACATGGTGGATGATGATGCTTATGATGATTTGAGAGAGAAAGAGAGAGGGATAGAGAGAGAGAGAGAGACCTCCGTCGCAAATTCAACTCGAGCTTTCTTTGGGGAGACAGTGCGGGGTGCGCCACTGCACAGCGAGTTGGGAGTTTGTTTTCGGTGCCCTGACAGCTCAGGGGCCCAGACTTCAGGGAGCCATGGAGGGCCTTCCTCCGCCAGATGCGCCGGCCAAGTCGCAGAGGAGGCGCAGCGGTCGGACTGGCTCAGCAAACAGCAAGGGGGAGCAGAAGATGGAGCAGGACTGCAGCGCTTGTAGTGAGCGGGGAGGATGTAGACGGCCATTGGATTTTTTGAGTTAACGTTTCTACGTCATTTAGGGTCTGCTCTTGATCGCCGTCTGGGCGACAGTCGAACTTCATTGTCCAAGGCTGGAGCCTTTTCTGGTTCAGTGTGGGCCTTGGTCGCAATCTCCTCCACCTCCCTTGTTCTCTCCCTTCTTCCTCCTCCTTCTCCTCCCATCCTCATCCTCCTCCTTGCGCCCTCCCCCATCCACCTCTTATATTCGCCCCTCTCGCCTCCGTTGGGGAGCGCGGTCTCCCAGGGCGACGTGGAATCAGAGTGCGTTTCTCAATTGCTTTGGCGGTTTGGCGTTGCAGGGCCTTGAGCAGCCCGAAGTACTTGGCCCTTTCTCCCTTTTGGCCCTCCGCCTTGTCTCGCATGGGCCCGAGTGGGCTCTTTGGTGAAGTAAGGGAAGTTAGCGGGTGGTCGTCAGGCGGGCCACCTTCGCCTGGGGTTCGTGATCAGATGTTTATGCTCGGTTGTTCAGCCTCTCGGGGCGTCGACGATCGCGCCTGCTGGCCCGCCTGCTGGCCCGCCCTTGCCAGGATCTCGAACAAGACGGCCTTGCAGGGCCCAGCGCTAGCCTTGTCCGTCACTGCCCCGACGGGCGCAAGTGCGTCACCTGCCGCCACAAGGACGATCTCTGGGACCCAGTTGTACTCAAGGCTGGAAAGTTTAAGGTGTACATGTGGTGGGCCAAGCCTTTCGACAAGCAGACAGGTGAACCTGCGGGTTTGCCAAGTGCTACCGTTCCCAGGATGTCGTTTCTGGCTTTGTCGTCGATTCGATCTCCCTTCTCTGCTCCTCGGTCCTCTGATCCCCCTCTACCTCCTGCTCCTCCTGCTCCTGCTGCTGCTCCTCCTCCTCCGGGCCCTCGGCCGCGTGCCCAGGTAAGACGCACGGGGCTTACTGCGGCTACTGCATGAAGGTCTACTTCGGTTTCATCAAGAATATGCTGGTCGGCACCGTGATAACCATGTCGGACTACAGCAAGTTCCTTGGGCAGGACACGAAGCGCCTCGAGCGGCACCAGGCCTTGGTTGACGAGGTGATCGCGCGCATGATCGAGTCTGGGGTCCAGGATCCCAAGGGCCACTTCCGCGTCGACTGGGACTCGGTCAAAGACAAGGTCAGCCTACCCGTTGCCGATCGCTTCTCTTGCATCTCCTTTCTTCCTTATCCCACCTTCTACCCTGACTCCTAGCCTCTGCCCGTTCAGCATCCTCCGCCACATCTGCACGCGTCCTGCCCCTCTTGCCCCTCCTCCCCCATCCCCCCCCCTCTCTCTCTGCCTGTCTCTTCTTTTTTTAAGTTCTCTCTCTCTCTCTCTTTCTCTCTCTCTCTCTCTCTCTCTCTCTCTCTTTTTATATATATATATATATATATATTTCTCTTTCTGTCTCTTTCCCAGTCGCTCTCTCTCTCTCTCTCTCTCTCTCGTCCCCCCCAGCCTCCCTCCATTGCATCCCTCTCCGTATCCGCTTTCTCCCTTCCTCTATGCCGCATGCCTCCGCCCCCTCGGACCTTTGTAGTATCCTCCTATCTCGCTCGCCACTCTCGCTGTTGCTGCTGCTGCTACTCTCCCTTCTCATTGTCTCATTGTCCTGCTCTCCCAGGTGAGCCTGGACATCGTCGCCAGGAAGCAGAGCGTGGTGGAGCGCCCAGGCTACCGCCATGTTTGTACCAGAGACTATGAGAGAGAGTTCGCGACGTGGTCCCAGGAAGAGAGAGAAGCGGACGGCCACAAGCCTTGGACGTACGAGGGGAGGGAAGGCTTCTACGTGCCCGAGCACACTACCTCGTTCAAATTCGTCACAATCGACGAGAGCGTCACTACTACGCGCAAGGCTAGCACGGAGTCGGGAGATGTAACCAGAGCCGACATCGAGAGAATGTCAGAGGCGTTCATGCTTGACTTGCAGGGATTTGTGAGGGGCGGCGGCCACGCCATTCGCGGCAGGGAGGCGGCGCTGTCGAGGTTGACAGGCTCCGAGCCTGCCCCAGGCAGCGGCGGGCCGCCGGCCGAGGTTCCGTCTTTGCCGCCAGCGCCGCCGAAGGGATCCAGCCCACAGGGTAAGGACCAGGGTGCGGCGGGCGAGGCACCAGCCCCCAAGAGGGCAGCCCACCCCAAGGCGAAGCCGCAGGCGCCCCAGGACGCAACCGACGGCGAGCAGGCCGCGGCTGGAGAGGGTGGCGGCTCGACCCCCGTGTCCAAGGCGCCCAAGGCCAAGACGAAGTCTGGTGGTGCTGCGGGGAGGGGCAGGAAGCCCAAGGACTGGCAGCCCGTCGTGCAGGCCGTCATCGACTCTTTCTCGAAGTCGTCGTCGAGCGACGCGTGCTTCTGGGGGGCTGAGGCGAAGACCCAGATCAAGGAGCTTGCGAATCTTTCGAAGGACCTCAGCGGCCGATGCCGTAAGTCCACCGACGCAGACGAGGTGGATTCCCTGATGCTGATGATAAAGGAGGTTGATTCGATGCAAGCGATGGTCACGGTCGTCAAAGACCACGGGCTGGAGTCGGAGGAGTTCAAGACCACCTACGACCTCCAGGCCAGCAGGGGCAGGCACCCCACTCAGACCGCCAGCCTGTTTAAGGTCCTACCCCGCCACCTGTTGCGAGGCTGCGTCGGTGACGCGCCTTGGCGGCTGGGCACGGGTCTCGGACGGGCTGGTAGAGTCATGGATGGGATGCGAGCGCTTGCTTGCGCAGGTTACTTCGCTGGGGCTGGCGCCCGCGTCCAAGCTGCCATTCCCGACGCACATCAAGTGGGCCCGTCACAAGATGGACATCAAGGACACGGAGAGCCTGGATCGCTGGTGGGCCAGGGTCAGTTGCCATGATCTGCAGGAGGTCGGCTTCGCTGGCCCAACCTTGGCGAAGGAACAAGATAAGCTCATTTCGGTACGCCTGGCAGCTACGCTGAAGATCAAGTCGAAGCAGGAGCGGATCCAGGCCTTAACGGACTTGTTCTCTGCAGAACGCGAGGTAGACGTTGTCGAGGTCGTGGGCCAGTTCTGCGAGGCCGTCGGGGCCCTTGTCTTGATGGAGACCTTCACGGACCCTGATGTTGTCGTGGAGATTGCCACCCAGGCGCTCGCCGACCTCGAGAGCGACAGCATCAAGAGCCTGGCCTCGTGCGGCGTCCTCACGCAGTTCCCGCGCGGCAAGGACTTCATCCGGGACTCGACGATGTGCAAGATGAAGGCCGGGGCCAGCGGAGAGGAGAGGGGAGGAGCGGGAGCGGCTGTATCAGAAGCGGGCCTTTCCTCCTCCTCCTCCTCCTCCTCCTCCATCTCCTCCTCCTCCTCCATCTCCTCCTCCTCCTCCTCCTCCTCCATCTCCTCCTCCTCCTCCTCCTCCATCTCCTCCTCCTTCTCCTCCCTCCTCCTCCGCCATCTCCTCCTTCTCCTCCTCCTTCTCCTCCTCCTCCGCCTCCGCCTCCTCCTTTCTTTCCCACCATCTTTGATTTTGCTGTTGTTGCTGATGATGCTACTGCTGCTGTCCTCCTCCTGCCCCTCCCTCCTTCTCCTGCCCCGTCGCCCTCCTCTGCTTTTAGACCCCCTCCTCCTCATGCGCCACCGCCTGCTCGTCCTCCCCCTCCTCCTCGTCGTCGTCGTCGTCCTCCTCCTCCTCCTCATCCTCTCTCTTCGCCCCCTTCATTGTAATGTATTCTCTGTTGCTTGCTGCTGCTGCGGCCCCATCGTCCGCCCTATTTCCGCATCCCCTGATCACGTCGCCGTCCTCATTTTCCATATCCTTCTCCCGCTCCTTTTCGCTTGCTTCTCCTCTTCCCGCCCCCCCCCCCCCCCTGATCGCGCCGACCCTGTCGGCTTTCTCTCTCCCCAGTTCCATTTCTCGCCCGAACCCTCGCCCCGTCCGCCCTGGCAGGTTGAGAAGTCGAAGGGGGGCGTCAAGGCGTTGTGCGCGCTGTCCGAGGAGCTCCTCTCGAAGCTCGTTCCAGGAGAACTCTCTTCGCGCGGCGCCCCTCCCCCTCCTCCCCCCCCCCCTCCTCTTCCCCCCCCCCCGCCCCCCCCCCTCCACCCCGCCTGCCTCTCCCCCAGGAGAGAAGGAAGGGGAGGAGGAGGCGGAGGAGGAAGAGGACGAGCAGGGGGAGGAGGAGGAGCAGGAGGAGCAGGAGGAACAGGAAAAGGAGGAGGAGGTGGTGCGAGCATCCTTCCCTCGATCGGCCGCGTGGTTTCGCAGTTGGCCCAATCGGCTTGGCCGAGTTGAGTTCAGTTTTCGCAGGTCTCCCAATTGGCAATTGGCCCTCTCCTTCTGAGCCGCCTCTCTCGCTCTCTCTCTCTCTCTCTCTCTCTCTCTCTCTCTCTCTCTCTCTCTCTCTCTCTCTCTCTCTCTCTCTCTCTCTCTCTCTCTCTCTCTCTCTCTCTCTCTCTCTCTCTCTCTCTCTCTCTCTCTCTCTCTCTCTCTCTCTCTCTCTCTCTCTCTCTCTCTTCGCCATCGCCCTGCGCCCCAGGAGACGCCCCGGCTGCCCCGGCGGAGGTGGGCGCCATCGCGGCGACCGTTGGCTCTTTCCTCTCGCAGCGTGCCAGCGTCGCCGATGACAGCCCAGCGATCCTCATGAAATGCGTGCCCAGCGCGTCCGAGGTAGGAGGCAAGTTCGCACCGATGATCTTGTCCTCGTGGAAGGTGTGGCTTGAGGCTGTGTTGTGCAAGGATTGCGACGTCGAAGGCATCCGCAAGTGGTCTACGATCGAGTACCCGAACATTGTGGCCCTCCAGGGTGCCAGCGCGGCCGCCTTTCCTGGTTCTGACGAGTCGCCATCCACGGTTGCCGTCAAGAAGTGTTCTCGCATCAGCTCATGGATCCAGAACGTCTGCGCGTTTCTCGAGAAGGGCGGCGGGGCAGATGCCCAGGTCGACGACGTCAGGGAGATGCAGTTGCGCTGCAGCACAGACATCTTCCAACCTTTCCCACAGGAGATGCAGGAGGGCGACTCGTTCTTCAGCTCGTGCCTGTCGAACTTCATCGAGTCCCCATTGTTGGCGTCGGGGGGCGCCTACAACAAATTGATCATGGACGTGCTCACGGGGGCTGGCACGGCCAAGCTCGCGCCAGTCGTCAAGGTCATCGAGAGGCTGCTGGCTTGCACTTCGGGCGCCGTTTACCCATTGGTCAAGTTCGATCCTCAGACAGCTGAAAAAGACACGATCGATGAGCTGAGGCGCTTGTGCCCTTCGGCGGAGACGTGGACATCGGTGACCAGTTGGGCGATGCAGATGGGCGACACTGCTTTGGGCAACCAGCTGAACTACATCCGCAACGCCCACTCGCTCGTGATGTCCCTCCTCGACGCGTCGGCCATTGACCCCGCAGCGAAGCTCACTAAAGAAGGTGCGGCCGTAGTCACTCGCCTCCGTGCCCTCGCGCGAGGCCTTGACGCGGTCCTCTCAGGCCGCGTTGGCTTGCAGCCAGAGGCCGTGGCGAACATCTACCACGTTGGCATCTTCAAGGGCTTGGTCGACTGGGATGGCTTCGCGAACGCCTTGGCCGAGGGTTCCAGGCGCGTCCAGGCGAAGATCGGGGAGGGGTGGGCCAAGCAGCTCGTAGATGCCACGGAGCGCATCAACAGATCCTGCCCGGGGTGGAAGGCCAGCGCGAAGACCATGTGCACCGACGCCGAGTTGGTCAGCGCGATGCTGAAGAACAAGGCGGGCAATTGTCGTTCGTCTCTCCCCTCCTCCGCATCGTTACCTCGTGCTCCTCCTCCTCCTCCTCCTTGTCCTCTCGAGGTCCTCCTCCCCCCCCATCCTTTTCACATCGCTCCTTCTCCTAGTGATCGTCAGTCTCCCTCTTCCTCCAGCTCCTCTCCCTCCTCTTCCTGCCTCTTCACCTCCCCTTCCTCGCCCTCCCCGTTGACGGCCTCGCCCCCGCCTTTTTCTCCCTCCTTCCCTTCTCCTCCGTTTCCTCGTCAGCACTCCTCCTCCTCCTCCTCCTCCTCCTCCTTCCTCCTCCTTCCTCCTCCTCCTCCTCCCTCCCCCTCCTCCTCCTCCTCCTCCCCCCTCCCCCATCCTATTCTCCTCCCCCTCCTCCTCATCTCCTCTTCCTTCCCCCCCCCCCCCCCCCTCGCCCCGCTCGCAGGCGTACGGCTCGCTGGGAGACTGGGCGTCGGAAGTGAAGGAGCAGGTTGCCTTGCTCAAGAGCATCCACAAGGACGGGCCCCACCCCTCTCTCGAGCCCCCCTTCGAGGCCCCCCAGAGGAGGAGGGGGAGGAGGGAGAGGAGGTGGAGGAGGAGGAGGAGGGGGGCAGGGGGGAGGAGGAGGGGGAGGAGGAGAAGGATGGGGGGGGGAGGAGGAGGAGGAGGAGGAGGAGGAGGAGGAGGAGGAGGGGGAGGGGGGAGGCAGGCGGGGGGAGAGAGGAGGGGGGAGGGAGGAGAGAGATGAGCCCTAGCCGCAGCGAGGACAACTGCGGGCCCCTGGTGCCGTGCGCGGCCCTCAAGGACGCGAAGGTCTCGCAGGACCTGGCCGTGGAGACAGTCTTCCACAGCTACGTGATGTTCCACACGCATTCGGAGTGGCCGAATGCCATGAAGAATGCGATTCCAGCGAAGAAGGCGGTGGAGGCGATGAAGGCCAAGCTCAGCGCGACGAAGTGCGACTTCACGCCGCAGGAGGACCGCCTGCTGCAGTCCTGGGAGGACGGCACGATGATCGACGAGCTTGCCAAGTTGAACGACGACGCGGAGGCTTGGCGGGGGAGGTGGAGGAGGCAGGACTGGCAGGAGGCGGCGGTGGTCTCTCTTCCAGTCGCCCTTTTTTCCTTATCCTCGTCCTCGGCCTCCTCCTCCTCCTCCTCCTCCTCCTTTTCCTCCTCCTCCCCATTTTCCGCCCTCATTCTGTCTTTGTTTCTTTCTTTTTTTTTTCTCCTCTCTCTCTTTATCCCTGTATCTGTATATATATATATATATATATATATATATATATATATATAAGGGAGTTCGGGCCCCGCTCGACTGGCCGACCAGGGAGTTCGGGCCCCCTCCCCCCTCTGTCTCGCTCCGTCCTCCTCCCTCTCTCTCTCTCTTTCTCTCTCTCTCTCTCTCTCTCTCTCTCTCCCCTTCTCTCTCCATCTCTCTCTCTCTCTCTCTCCCTTTTCCTTCTCTCTCTCTCTCTCTCTCTCTCTCTCTCTCTCTCTCGTTATCTCCTCCTCCTCGTCCTCGCGTTTCCTGCCCCTCGCCCACCTCCTCCTTTTCGTGGTTCGACCGCCCACCCGCCGCAGGCCTTCGGCAAGGTCGCGCTCATCCTCAAGAAGTTCGAGGATGCCGAGGCCGCCGCCGAGGTGCCCGACATCTTGGGCGGCTTGGACCAGGAGATGCCTTCCGCCGATGCGCCCGCCGCGGCGCCCAAGCCGCCGGCGGCGCCGCCGGCGACGCCGGCGACGGCCTCGGAGCCTCCGAGGACGAGTCATTGTCGTAGCCTCGTTCTCTTCGTCGTCCTCCTCCTCCTCGTCCTCCTGCTCCTCCTCCTCCTCTACCTCCTCCTCCTCCTCCTCCTCCTCCTCTTCCTCCTCCTCCTTCTCCTTCTCCTCCTCCTCCTCCTCCTCCTGCTCCTTGTCCTCCTCCCAGTCCTTGTCCTCTTCCTCCTCCTCTTCCCCCTCCTCCTCCTCGTCCTTCTCACTCCCCTCCCTGCCCCCGTCGGTGCCGTCGACGACGCCGAGGGCCCATCAGGAGGAGAACGGAGATGGGTGGAGAAGGAGAAGGGGGGAGAAGAAGGGGCCTCGCGCCCTCGTCTTCCTCCTGTTCTCCTTTACCTGCCGCCTCCATTTCCTCCTGCTCCTTCCTCCTCCTTTTCCTTCACCTTCTGATCCTCCTCCTCCTCCTCCTCCTCCTCCTCCTCCTCCTCCTCCCCCTCCTCCTCCTCCTCCTCCGACCCCCTCCTCCCCCTCCTATCCTTCTCCCCTATCACTGTCTCCTGCTGCCCCCCTCCTCCTTCCCCTCCCCCTCCTCCTCCTTCTCCCTTTCCTCTCCTTGCCCCCCTCTTTTTCCTCCTCCTTGTCCTCTCATCCCTCTCTTGCTCTGCCTATCCTCCAGCTCCTCTACCTCCCCCCCCCCCCCCCCCCCTCTTCTGACTTGACTCTCAGGCAAGAGGATGAGGAGGAGGAGGAGGAGGAGAGGAGGAGGAGGAGGAGGAGGAGAGGGGGAGGAGGAGGATGGGGGAGGAGGAGGAGGAGGGGGAGGAGGAGGAGCAGGGAGAGAGAGAGAGAGAGAGAGAGAAGAGAGAGAGAGAGAGAGAGAGAGAGAGAGAGAGAGAGAGAGAGAGAGAGGGAGAGATAGAGAGAGAGAGAGAGAGAGATAGGGGGACGCGCTCTTTCGGCGGCGGAGGAAGCGGCCGCGCCTCCGCGATTTGGCGCTCGCGGCCTCCAAGGGCGGCCCTGCCTGAGGCGGTCGGCGGTCGCGACCCGAGAGGGGCGTCGACCCCTGAGGTGCTGGGCGCTGGGGGCAGCGGCTGGCGCAAAAGCGTCGTCGGCGTCGTCGTCGTCTGGTGTTTCCTTGGTCATCCTGGAGGCCCCGATTATTTTTAAAGCTTTCGGAGGATTTCCGACATTGGAAGGGATCCCTGTGATTTTCAGAGCCTTCCGAGCTGCTTCGCAGGGCTCTCGCAGTTGCAGGTGCCGCGGCTCAGGGAAGATGAGGGGAGGTGCGCTTTGTTGTTGCTGATGTCCGAATGATTCGCTTCAGGCCTCCGGTTATCATTGAGCGGCGCAATGAGTACCATTTACATTGTCGACGTAGCCTTATGTATTTCAACTGAACATTATTATGTTACGCATGTACTATAATACACGTTACTGTTTACTTCACTTTTTACTTTTATTTATATTTTATTTATATATTATTTATATTTATTATGTTAGTCAACGTTATATTTTATTTATATTTTATTTATATTTATTATGTTATTCAACGTTATAGTTTATTTATATTTTTATTTATTCATCTATTTTTATTTATTTTTTATTGTGATTTTTTCATTTTTTTATTTTTCTAATTTTCTTTTTTCGCGTTGTGCTAGCTAGTGCCAACACTGGCGCCTCAAACCGTTGCCACCGTTGTCGACGTCGTCCGTATACCGCCCGGGTCTGAGAAAGCACTCAAATACCCGCGCACCAGCGATGCTTGGGAGATGCGCTTTGAAGCTCCCAGCGGTAAGCGCCATCGCAGCCGCATCAGCCGTGCCGAATTAGTTGGTCGCTCTGCGTTTTGAGTGTGCGCGAGTCAGTGTGGCCGTAGAGATGCGCTAGCAAGTGCCAAGCAGTAAACGCATTCGTAGCCGCACGGGATTTGCAAAACAAATTGCGGATGGAAGTGTGGGAGAGGTGTGCGCGACCAGTGGTGTTGACAATTCTTGGGTGACAGCATTACATGCCTAGCTTACAACTTAACAGTGCAATGACTGACTGTTTGGGGCCCTCGTTTGCCAATACTGTTTGAAACTGCTCGTCAGCCCCTATCCGTGGATGTGACTGCAGCTTGTCTGAAGTACGCAGCCCCGTTGAAGGTGTTTGACAAATTTTGTTGGCGAGTAGAGCTTGCGATGCAGGGCCGCCCAAGTCTCCTGGCTGCAACTCTTGCGGCCAGAGTCCCCTCCAGGAAGAGGATGTCGAGAAGGTGGGCGAGGCGAGGCTGGAGCACGGATGACCAGTTTGGGTAGCCTTCGCCAGCCGGATCTGTACCAACTCCCAGGAATGAATGGCATTCGGGGTGTTGAAGCGCCTGAGGGCAGCAGGTCCGTTTTAGTATGAGATTGTGGCGCCGCAGCTTTTAAGTTCGCAAGAGTTCCTTGCAGCGAACCCGGCCAATACGTTAGCGCAACATTGACAAAATGGGGGGGATGCGGAAAGATGTATTACGATGTTGTTGCATGTTGTTGTCGTATCGTTGCATGGTGGTCACGTCGCCTCCTTGGGGGCTTCTTGGAGGGTTTCTCGGGGCCTCTCGACGTCCTCGTGGAACGTCCTCGGGCATCTCTGGGGGTCTGCTGGAGAGCCTCCAGGGGGCACTGTTTGGGGTCTCGGGGCCGTCTTGTGGAGATGAGTCTACCGAGCCCTCCACGAGGAGGCACGGTAGAAGTGTAGCCACATATCGGGTCCGTTTGGTCGGGTCTCGGTGTCGTATTGGATCCCTCTTGGGGCTATATTGGGCCAGCGTGGGGACGTCTTGGGGGATCCTTGGGCCGGCTTTGGGGCTTCTTGGATCCCGCGGGGGCCGTCTCGGGGCTCTCGGAAGCGTGTTCGGGCTTCTGGGGGGGCGTTCGGCCGCCCTGGGCTGGTCTTGGGGCATTTTGCAGCTGTCTTGAGGCTGTCGCGGGCCATCTTCAAACGTCTTTGAGGGGCATCTTTGGTCCTCTGAGGAGTCTTTGGGCCGTCTTGGGTCAGTCTTCGGGCACCTGGCAGCTGACTTGAGGTTGCCTTGGGCCGTCTTCTAGCCGTCTTGGGGATACTAGAAACTTTGTGGAGCCATTCGAGGGGAGGGGGAGGGGGCGCCATGAGTGTGCGGGCGCCCCAGAAACCCACAGAAACCTGACTTGGCAGCCAACAGGCATCGGAAAGCTCGCCCGAACGTGTTGAGAGCACGGAGACGCAAGTTTATTTTTACGTGCACTGACGGCGGACGAACTAGTCCAACGTTCGATTCTCCGCAGGCCGTAGTGATTGACTTCTGCCGTTGGTTGAACATGCCAGCTGCGTTGTCTGCGCTGCGTCTTGTCAGACCTCCCCCGCTTCATTCCTTCCCCCATCCTCGGGCTAGCTCTCGGGGCCGCTCCTTGGATCAGCTGAGAGGTGAATGGTGCCTCTTTGAGCATGTACGTGTTTGCTGGTGTCGTTTAAGAATGAGGAGGAACATGTTTTCCCTCTCCCATATTCCCAGTACATGTATTATCATGCTCGTCGGCTTTATCCTCATCGGCCTCCCCCTCCTCGCCATACTTCGTATGTTCCTATCACGGTGACGCAAGAACGAACGAGTTAACGAACCACATGCGACGCCCAGGCAAAGCTCGAGATCAAGGGTAATGACAAGTTGCATGTAAGCATAAAGAAAGCATGTGCACGCACGTACTGTTTTTAAGTTATGATGTTGCCACTCCCCCTGCCACATGTGCACAGGGAACTGTGAGAGTAAAGAGGTGCGGCAGGTACAAGAGGAGGAAAACATGGTAGCAGACCTTCGACATTAATTATGTACGTCATTACAGGATCTGACGATGTGTACGTCACCGTACGTTTGAAGCACACAGAGAGAATACCCGTCGGTCGTCCCAGATCCCAATCTACTTTAGGCGCATTCCACCTTCAAGGGTCGAGCGGTGTTCCCTCTTCCCTCCTCTTCAAGGGCGGGCGGAAACGCAAACCACTTCCAACGATGTCGTTCTTCATGTTTCTACCCACTTCTTCCGACCGACTGGTACTGGTTCCGCCGTAGGATCATCATCATCATACCATCATCATCATCATCATCATCATCATCATCATCATCATCATCAGCAGCATCACCATCACCAGCATCATCATCAACACAATCAGCATCATCATCATCATCAACATTATCAACATTATCATCGTCATCAGAATCATCATCATCATCATCATCATCATTATTAAGATGATCATCCTTCCACCACCTGCTGATCCTCCTGAAGTACCTTTGCAGATCGGCGGCCGACGCGCTATCCATATCCCTACAGCTACCTCGAACTCTCGACGCCACGAGGGCAGGGCATAGATGATAACATTTTGGCTCCAGAGGTCCAATATGATTACAAGCTCCACTCTTTTTTGGGTTCCGTGGCGTTCGAAGGATTAAGCACGGGTCGCCTAACCGATGTTAGATGTTGCACCTCCCTGAAGTGGGCTGAAACACGGTAGTCGATAGCACTCTTCTCTGATGGCGTGTGGCGGACGGTGGAGCCTTGCTCTGCCTTCTCTTTTTCACCCCTTCCTTTCCCGTACCGACGGGTGCCACTCCTTCTGTGACTCTAGAAGCCTTCGTCCCCATTCTTTCCGTGTCCATTTCGGTCGTACCGACTCGTTCTATTCCAATTCCTCCTCGTCCACCTCCCTTACTCTGCCGCTCCCGTGGGGCGCCGCCCGAGTGCAGGAAGGGCGTCTTGCGAATGTTTTTTTTTTTCCTCTGCTCCCCCCCAGCCCGCGGGGGCCTCGACGCGGTCACCGGCGTCGCTGGCGCGCTGTCACCAGGGGCAACCTCACGGGGGGGATAGGCTCAGCGGGGGATGCATTCGGCTCAGGGGCAACATTCGGGAGATGGCCCGATAGCCCACCCTGCCCAGGACCGTGCGGATCCCCCATCGAGAGCTCATTGCCGATCCATCGGCGATGTATCGACGATTCAAGCTCGACGCTTCTCCTCCTCCTCCTCCTCCTCCTTCTCCTCCGCCTGCGCCTCCTCCTCCTCCGCCTGCGCCTCCTCCCCTGAGGTCCTGAGCCAGTCCCCCCCTGACGTTCCCCCTCTTCTGCGCGAGCTCGGCGGCCGCGCGGCTTGTGGCGAGTGCAGGGCCTCCCCCGGCTCGGTACGGCGCAGTCCCGCGTGGCTCGGGCTGGGTTGGCGCCCGCGGCGCGGCTTTTGCCGCGGCGGCGGGCGGCCCTGCGAATCGAGGCCTTGCTCTGGAGGCTGCCAGAAGCGACCCTGCCCCAAGAGCCCCGCTTGTTCGCACGGTTTCGGAACCCTTGGGGCCCTCCGGGGCCTCCTTAGGGGTGCTCCGGATGCCATCTGGGCCTCCCTGGAAAAATTTGGGCCACCCTGGGCACTGGGCCACCGCGTTAACACCAAGTTACTATTCGCCGAATGCATGGAGGGGCTTCGGCTCGCAGGGTTGCGGTCTGTAGCGCAGCTTGGTGCGACGGCCCGTAGCCGTAGCCCTGCGCGTACCGGAGCATTGCTTTCTGCTTTCATTATTTAATCGCTTCGCTCATTCCGCCGGCCCTGGAGGGCTATTTGGGGCCTCTTGGGGCCGTCTTGGGGGCCGTCTTGGGGGCCGCTTGGGGGCTTCTTGGGAGCGTCTTGGGGCTCCTTGGCGGCGTCTTGGGCCCCCCTGGGGCTTTTTAGGGGGCGGGGCCCCCTTGGGGCGGGAGGGGGGGTAGTCGATTGCAGCCACCCCCTCTGAGGCCACGATCCTCGTGAGGGGTGGCGAAAAATAGCCTCCCCCTTGGGGATCGCCCGGGACCCAGCCGGGACCCGGCCGGGGATCGGCCGGGGTACTTTTCGTCCGGGGGCCCCGAAGGGCCGCCCCGCGCGCGCGAACTAGACATATTGTTAAGTAGTTTCCGGAGATCGTAGCACGCCTCTGGCCCGCTGGGCCAGCGAATTTTGCTGTTGCGAGGGCAGGCCGACTCCTGACGTCGACGGCATCCTGGTTCTTCCTCCCCTCGTCCTCCTCCTCGTCCTCCTCTCCTACTCCTGCAGACCTTTTCCTTGTAAATGATTCAGACGTGTCTGTGGGGCGGGCCAGGCGTTTCGCCTGAGACGTCCTCGCCGTTCATGATTCTGAAGCTTGAATTTGCAATAGCTTCAACGATGGAGAGCGTGTGATCTTCAAAATGTGGTTATCACCTTAGCGCTACGCGCATTCGTTTCAAAAGTGCGCACCAGCTTCACGAATGGAGGGCGGTGGGAGTTCAAAATGTGGCTCTCGCGCTTAGCGTCGCGCACATTCGTTCTGAAAGCTCGCAACAGTTTCAACGATGGAGGGCGGGGGGGGTCAAAACGCAGCTCTCGATTTAGCGCGGGCCATATTTGTTTTAAAGGTTTGCAGCAGCTTCAACGATGGAGGGCGGGTAGTTTTCAAAATGTGGTTATCGCCTTAGCGCAGCGCGAATTCGCTTCAACAGTGGGCACCAGCGTCACGGATGGAGGGCGGTGGGAGTTCAAAATGTGGCTTTCGCCTCAGCGTCGCGCACGTTCGTTTTGAAAGCTCGCAACAGTTTCAACGATGGAGGGCGGGGGGGGGATCAAGACGCAGCTCTCGATCTAGCGCCAGGCACATTCGCCGTACAGGTTTACAGCAGCCGCGCGGATGGAGGGCAGGTAGTTTTCAAACTGTGTGTATCGATTTAGGGCCGCACACACTTGTCTTAAGCAGCATTTTCAAGGATGGAGGGCGGCTCCTTTTCCAAACATGGTTGTCGCTTGAGCGCCGCACACGTTCTTCTCCGTTCTTCTCAAAAGTTCGCTCGCAACAGGTTCGGCGATGGAGGGTGGGCTTTTTTCATAAATGCGGATGTCGCTTCAGCGCTGCGCACATTCGTTTGAGCATGTTGCAACCTTCTTAGGATGCGTGTGGTTGAAATCTCAGGTATGGTGTTCTGGCACGGTGTAGGACCGTCATGGCGCAACAGTCACGATGATTCGTTGTGTTGAAATCCCGGCAACTGTGCTTCGGCAAGGTTTAGGACCGTCAGGCTGCAACAGTCACTTTGATGGGTTGTGTTGCAGTCCCAGGAATGGCGTTCTGGCACGATTGAGTCTTGTCAGCACGCAGCAGTCACGGTGGTCCGCAGCGCTGAAGTCCCAGGAATTATGTTCTGGCGCGGCTGAGGGGCCCAGGCGGTTGTTTTTTGATGGGGCACTTTCGGTAACGAGAATGAGCAACGTCGTGGACCTGTGAAACTAGAATTTGGAGGGAGGGTTTCGTGCACCATCGTTGATGCATCTTGGGTTTGCACTGGTCCTCATCCTCCTCCTCCCCCTCCTCCTCCTGCTCCTCCTCCTCATCATCATACTCCTCTCTATCTGATTCTAGACAGGTGATGTTACCTCCCGCTGGATTAAATGTGGTGGTCGGCACTCCATGAGGGAAGCGCCTCCTGAGTCTTCGCTCGTTGGTCGGCCCGCGAGCTTCGACATGAGACCGACCCCGGACCTTGGATCCTGGATCTCGGATCTTCGACCGATCCCCGATCTTCAAGCATGGATCGTCGATCTTCCATGGATCCTCGATTCTCGTTCTTCGAACGATCCTGGGCCCTCGGTTTCCGAACGACGCTGGGTCAGTGATATCTAATCAATCCTGGACCCTGGAATTTTGGTTTTCGATCGATCCTGGATCCCCGATATTCGAGCCTGAATCCTGCATCCTCGATCTTCGGATCTAGAACCCACGATCCATCGATGACCGAAATTCCAGGATCGATCGAAGCCGAGGCCTCAGGTCCAGGGGCGATTCGAGATCGATGATCGGTGGTCGATCGACGATCGAAGATCCAGGGTGGAGTATCTGGCATCGATGGATGGTCGAAGGTCGATGATCGATCGGAGATCGATCATCGAGCATGGAGGACACAGGATCGAACGAACAGCGAGGCTCCAGGATCCAGAGCCTATCGGAGGCTCGCGGGTCGATCGAATGGCGAGGATCGAGGATCCAGGACCGATCCAAGTGTCGAAGTCCCAGGGCCGAGGATCATAGAACAACCGAAGGTCGAAGATCGACGATCTATCGAAGATCGGGGATCGAGGACCCAGGATCGATCGACAAATCGATGCTCCAAGACTCAAGGCCGATCAGAGTTCGAGCATCCAGGATCCAGGATCCGTGCCTCGCGGCCTTGCGCAGCCTCGAGACGGCCCCGGGACATCGAGGATCCAGGATCCGTGCTTCGCGGCCCCAAGGGGCTCCGACACCTCTCCCGGAGAACTCCATGACAGACCCGTGGACTGAAAGCAGATCGCTGTGGACAACCGCCCAGACCTAGCTAGGATCAACCGTGCGAGGCCGTGGCATCGGGAATCTGGCTTGCATGGGCAACGTGCAATGCGAGACAAGTAAGAGTGATGGCGCAGGGGAGAGAGAGAGAGAGAGAAAGAGAGAAACAAAAAAATGAGAATGAGAGAGAGAGAGGAAGAGGAAGTCCATAGCGCACGCGAGCAAGCGCGCGCGCTCGAGGTCCACGGAGGCGAAGATGGAATCGACTCGTCGAGGAGGTCTCACGTGAATCGTCGCTTCAGGCCGGCATGACGCACTGGGTTGTCAGGAAGTTTCCAGCGAAATTGCCACTTATTGGCGGCATGGAAAGCGACCAGAAACCTTTTTGCGAGGAAGTCCCACGCGGAATTGCCACTCGCAGGTGGCATGACCAGCAATCATGGACGTTTCGCGAGGAAGTCCTGAGCGAGATCTCCACTTTCTGGTCGCATGACGAGGTTCCTGATCGCCCTGGAAGGCGACCATAAACTTGTCTTGAGGAATGGGCGGAATGCCGCTCCCCGATGCGGGCCCCACTGGGCCTTCAAAATATGGACTGACAGTGGAGAGACATGAAACAGAAGCTACGACATTGGCCAGACATCCAACATTGTCCGAGGGCCCTCCAGCCTACGTAACGGGAGGCCAAACACTTCTTGCTCGATCTCTGCGGTTAACATTTTGCTGATTCGGTGGGTTGCAGCAGCCTCTCCAAAGGGAAGAACAATTCATACATGGAGGAGGGGACATCTTCCTCCTTCTCCTTCTCCTGCTCCTCCTCCCCCTCCTCCTCCTCCTCCTCCTCCTCTCGATCTCTCTCTCTCTCTCTCTCTCGAACTCTAGGCAGGTGATGTTGAAAGAAAACACATGTCAAAAGGAGGTATGAGATATCAGGGGTCGACCCAAGTGGCAGTGCCCCTCTCCAGGATGGACGTGGCATTACCTCCCGCAGCGGGATCCGCACGCGGGAACGTTCTCTCCTACTCTTAGGTCGGACATGTCCATCTACAGGAGGAATATTCAAAACTAGCTAAACAGATGGCCTGGGGACGATTTGTTCAATGTGTTTTGACTATGTTTGAGTATTTTTCTGGTATGTTCGATTTTTCTTCCAACGTCCGCCTGTCGGGGGACATGCCCGACCTAATCTTATTCCTGGCGAGTAGATGCGCCACGTCCTTGCAAGTGTAGCAGCTCTTTATCGTGCAAGATGTGCGTGGCAAGGTACGGGGTGATGACAATATTAACAGAGACTGGCCTGTTCTGAACTCTTTCCATCTTGGAGAAAGTGTCACCCGCTGTCATCCCTGAGCCCTCCCATCTCCTGGATTCATTCAGTTACTGCCGGGCAACCAACGCTGAGCGTGGCCTGCAGGCGAGAGGATGAGCCTGCCAACCTGCTGTCCAGAGAAACCGTAAATTCAGCAGAGGGGGCCATTCACAGCCAGGCAATTTCGGGTAAGCCCCAAGGGGACGGGATTCCTTCGACACGCCGGGGATGGGTGATGACACCTGGAGTTTCCATCACAGCGCAAGCGTGCATGATGCGAGTCGCGACTCTCCAATGCCGATTGGCACCTCAGACCTCTCGAAACGTTTCCTTGTTGAGGCCATGGGTCTCCCTGGGCTGAGCGTGGCTGCGCATCGGTCTTCTCGTCCTCTGTCCAACCTCCGCCCGAAATCGGCTGGGGTCCCAAGAGCCGGCGGGAGGGGCCGCCCAGTATGCTCCTGACAACTTCGCCAGTTCTCGTACCCTCGCTGTCAGACAGGCAGGCAAATCACTTGAACCGGGCATCCTCCTTCAATGAAGAAGTTATCGAAGACGCCAACGGCGAATCACCGCCGCCCCGTGCCTTCTGGAATCGCCCATGTGACTGAGCGTAGTGGCGAGAGCTCTGCCAAGCTATCGGGCCATGTGTTCCCCCAGCCGTTGTAGAAGCTCTTCGGGGAATACTTGGGGGAGTACGGCGGGGAAGCTCAGGAGGAGGAGGGGGAGGAGGAGGAGGAGGAGGAGGAGGAGGAGAAGGAGGAGGAGAAGGAGGAGGAGGAGGAGGAACAGAAGGAGGAGGAGGAGGAGGAGGAGGAGGAGGAGGAACAGAAGGAGGAGGAGGAGGAGGAGGAGAAGGAGGAGGAAGAGGAGGAGGATGAACAGAAGGAGGAGGAGGAGGAGTACACCTCTTGAGAGCCTCTTGTGGCACTCTTGGGATCTCCTGGGAGCTTCCCTGGAGCCTCTTGGAGGCCTCTTGGAGGTCTCCTTCGGATTTGAAGCCCTTCGGGGGCTTCTCCGGGGCCTCTTTGGCAGTCTTAGGGCGTTCCTGAGCCGTCTGACGCCGTCGGGAGTCGTCTTGGGGGCCTCTCTGGACCGCCTTGGGGCCCTCTTGGGATTGTTCAGGGCCGTCTTGGAGGCCATCGTGGCCGTCATGGAGGCCTGCCTCTTGGGCCTTCTTGGGCCGCCCTCCTGGGGCCGTCTTGGGGGCTTCTTGGGCCGTTCTGGGGCCATCTTGGAGGCCTTTTGGGCGCTCTGTGGACCAGCTTGGGGGCCTCTTGGGCCGTCTTGGGCCGTTGAAAGGCAGAAAAGAAGCAAATGCCAACATCCTTCAAACACCTCAGGACAACCAATGATTTAGGCCTCCTCGGGCCTGCCTGGAAGACCTCTTGGAGGCCTCTTGGGCCGTCTTGGAGGCCTCTTGGGGGCCTCTTGGGCCGCCTTGGGCCGTCATTGAGGCTTCTTGGGCAGACTTGGAGGCATCTTGGATCCTCTTGTGCCGTCTTGGAGGCCATCTTGGACCATCTTGGGCGAACTTAGAGGCCATCTTGGCCGTCGAGGAGGCCATCTTGGGCCATCCTAGCCGTCTTGGAGCGATTTGGGCAACCACCCCGGCATTTTCGGCAGCCTTCGTGTGGCCGGCATCATTGGCCGAAGCGGCAGGGGGAGTTCGATTGGAAAAACATCAAGACCACGCCGTATAGGGTCTAGCACGCCAGGCACCCTTGTGGCAAGACCACAGGGGGCGGCGGATCGCCGCCCCCTTCTGGAATCGCCAATGTGGCCGAGCGCTGTGGCAAGAGCTCTGCTGAGCCATCGCGCCACGTGTTCCTCCATCCGTTGTAGAAACTCTTCGGGGAACACTTGAGCGAGTACGGCGGAGGAGATCAGGAGGAGGAGGAGGAGGAGGAAATGGAGGAGGGGGCATCTTGGGAGCATCTGGGGGCACTCTTGGGGTCTCCTGGGAGCTTCCCGGGAGCCTTTTGGAGGCATCTTTGGGGCCTCCGTGGGCCTCTTGGGGGCCTTTCGGGGCTTCTCCGGGACCTCTTTGGCCGTCTTAGGGTTCCTGGCCCGTCTGGCGCTGTCGGAAGCCGTGTTGGTGGCCTCTCTGGGCCGACTTGGGGCACTCTTGGGGTGCTCCAGGGCCGTCTTGAAGGCCTCTTGGGCCGTCTTGGGGCCGTCCTGGGGCCCTCTTCGGAGCCTCTTGGGCGAACTTGGGGCGAGCTTTGGGGACTTTTGGGCCGTCTCGAGCCGTGAGACGATCGAAAGCACCCAAAGCCAACATCCTTCAACAACTAGCGGAAAATCGATGATGTTGGGCTCTTTGGGCCTTCCTGGTGGAGGCCTCTGGGGCCGTCTTGGAGACATCTTGGGGGCCTCTTGGGTCGTCTTGGGCCATCTTCGAGCCATCTTGTGCCGTCTTGATGGCCTCCTGGCCCGTCGGACGCCGTCGGAAGCTGTCTTGAGGGCCTCTCTGGGAGGCCCTCTTGGAGCCATCTTGGGGCAAAAAGGACCCTCTGACACCTCGCGGGGGAGCCCGTCCAGACGCAGGGAGGCGGGGGAGGTAAACCTCCCGAGCAGGGAAAGGCAGGAGGTTGGAAAAGGAAACGCTCTAAACCACATGCGCCCAGAGGGCTGGTGGGATTTCAGATTCTGCCCTGGTCCGAAATCCTGTTTAATCCGGCGGCTTTATCCCTCTTAATCCGGCTTCATCGGATTCCGTTTAATCCGGCACACCCCCGCAGAATCCGAGGCCCATTTCGGCGCAACAGCCCCCTAATGGGGTTCAATGTTTTGAGCCTTCCCGACGAAGACCTCCCAGTAGTTGCCCCCTAAACGTTACGAAAAATCATGATGTCGAGGGTTTGGTTTCTGAGCAGCGACTTGCCGAGCAGGAGGCGTGGAAGGACTTCCGACACGTAGGGTGGCGGCTTGCGCGGCGCAGTTTGGTTCGGCAACCGAAAAGCCTGGCGCGTCGGACTCCTGCTCGGCGCCGATGTAATTCAGTGCTGCCCAGGCATCATACGTTCGGGGACGGCCATGAGCGGGGCGATGACTAGGGGTAATGGATATAATGGCGGGGGCCATGGTATTTCCGTAGATTTCATGGCGTCCCGGCTCATTTCACTACGTCCCCCGCCCCCCCCCCTTGGGCCACGCACGTGCCGCAAGCCATGGTTTGCGTCCCCCCCCTCTTGGACCTCCCCCCTCTTGGCCGCCCCCGGAAATTGATTGCTGCCAGGCATCATAGATGGAGCTTGGGTAGTGAGACGGGGCCCGAAGACCGCATCGGATCTCAAGCATATCGCCGATGCGGTGTCGCTTGGAACCAAACTTACTCCAGCCTAACATCGCCGATACATCGGCAACGCGGTGTGATCTGAGGGCCCCAAACTATGGTGGCCACGTGTACAATACCTCCAGGTTGTCAGGCTGACTCGATTGCGTGCGCAGTTTCGCCGATACTTCTTTTGACCAGCGCGGTGCGACCCGCCACTCCGTGCCGCCGTCTTCTTGGCACTATCGATTAGCGCCAGGGAGTCCCTGGCGCCAGCCCCTACCAGGGACGGCCCCCGTCATCGTGGTCGCCGTCGTCGTTTTCGTCGTCGTCGTCGTCATCGTCGTCATCTTCGTTACCATCGCCGTCGTCGCCTTCCTCTTCATCCTCGACTGCAGGGGTGCGGTCTGCGGCGCAGCTTGGCGTGGCGACCGACAGCCCTGCGCAGCATTGGGGCAGTGCGATACCGAAGAAGCCTACGGCGAGTCACTCACCGCAGCCCCCCGTTCCTGCCTCACGTGCGAGCGCAGGTCACCTGAGGCCGACAGTCGATGCAAAAATCGTGTTCTCAAAGGTATTGTCAGAACGGCTGCTGGGATGTAGGAGTCTGGCAGTTACGGCAAAAGGACCCAGGCAAGCTTCGAACATCGGCTTATCGGCTCACGGAGGGCCCTTCTTGCGGCTGACTTGGGGCTTCTCCAGAGCCCGCTTGGGCCGTCTTGTGCCTCATGGGCCGTCTCGCGGCCCTCTCGTGTCCCTCTTTGGGCACTCTGGGCCCTGATTGGGGGGCTTCTTGGGCCGTCTTTCGCGTTCTGAGGCCCGAAAGGGCGAGCGTGCGCACATTGCGCCTTCCCGTGCGAATGCAGAGCCCCTTCCAACGGATTCGATCTAGAGGGCTCGCTTGGAGTGCCCCTCGGGGCCTTTGGGGGCGCCTTTGGGCAATTATCGGGCCGCCTTGCGGCTTTCTTGGGGCTTCCTACAGTCAGGTGAATATTTTGCGAATGACGTGGTTGACGGACTGTAGGTGAGTTCGGTTAGCTGGGGCGCGGGCCACATGGTAAAACTTGTAATTTGAGAGAGTTTCTGTGGAACTCACGTCATCCTGACCCCCGGCGCGCGAGGCAATTGCCCCGCCGACCGCCCCCCTGTTCCGCAACAGACAGGTAAACTCTGGGAAATCCGGCGAATCTGGGGAAATATGGCGAAATTGGCGAATCTAGCGACGAATTCCAAACCGGCGCCCTCGCGTGAGAAGTCCTCAGAAAAAAACGCTCCCATCAGAGCCTCCCCAAAGATATCTCCAAGCAGAGGCACCCCTGTTCCTTTTCAGGCAAGATCGGGGAAATCTGGCAAATCCGGCGAAATCCGTCGAATCCAGCAAATCCAGGGACGAATTCCAAACGGGCTCCCTCGCGTGGAACGTCCTCAGACCCCAGGAGGCCCTCAGAGGCCACCCTGTTCCGTTTCAGGCGAGGTCCAGGAAATCCGGCGAATCCGACGAAATTCGGCGAATCCGGCGAATCCAGCGACGAATACCAAACCGGCGTCTTCCGTCAGCCCCCTCATGGAGGCCTTCCCCCTTGTTCCGTTTTAGGCGAGGTCCGGGAAATCCGGCGAGTCCGGCGAAATCCAGCGAATCCGGCGAATCCGGCGACGAATTCCAAATTGCATGGCGCCTTCACGTGAGACATCCTTGCAAAAAAACCATTCTCCTGGAGCCTCCCCAAGGAGGCCTTCCGGGAAATCTGGCGAATCCGGCGAAATCTGGCGAAATCTGGCGAATCTGGCGACGAATTCCAAACCGGCGCCCTCGCGTGAGATATCCTCAGAAAAATCGTTCCCAGAGCCTCCCCAAGGAGGCCCTCAGAGGCTCCCCTGTTCCGTTTCAGGCGAGATCTAAGAAATCTCGCGAATTTGGCGACGAATTCCAAATTGGCGCCCTCGCGTGGGACATCCTCAGGAAAGCTGGAGCCTCCCCAAGAAAACCCTCAGAGGCCCCCCGTTCCGTTTCAGGCGAGATCCAAGAAATCCGGCGAATTGGGCGAAATCCGGCCAATCCGGCGACGAATTCCAGACCGGCGCCCTCGCGTGGGACATCCTCAGAGAAACCACCCCGGAGCCTCCCCAAGGAGGCCCTCAAAGGCCCCTCCCTCTGTTCCGTTTCAGGCGAGATCCGGGAAATCCGGCGAAATCAGGCAAATCCGGCAAATCCGGCGACGAAGTCCAAACGGGCGCCCTCGCGTGGGACATCCTTAGAAAAACCGCTCCCGGAGCCTCACCATGGAGACCCTCGAGGCCCCTCTGTTCCGTTCCAAGCGAGACCCGGCAAATCCGGCGAATCTGGCGACGAGTTCCAAACCGGCATTTTCGCGGGGAAGGACATCCTCAGAAAAACCGCACCCGTAGCCTCGCCAAGGAGGCCCATGCGAAACTGGGAAATCCGGCGAATCCGGCGAATCCGGCGACGAATTCTGGAATCAGGCGCCCCAGTTCTCCATTCCTAATTAGGTCATGATGTTACCCGTCTCATCATCTCGCTTCTCACTTTTTCATCAATGCGTGCACCCCCACCTCCCTGCATGGCTTAGCTGTGGGAAGGTGGCAGGACAGGTTTGCACGGCGACAGACATTGTCTCTTACAGCCGTTAGCAGCAGGAGGAGGCGAGCCCGTGGCCACGGGCTCTCAGGCACGTCCCGCGAGCAGGGTCAGCCTCGCGGGGCCTCCTTGTCCCCGTGCGGCCGCGGGCGAGGTGTCCGGGCCGCGAGGCCACGGATGTGTACATGCCAGTCGTTGAAAGTAGGGGTGTTTGCAGGAGGGGAAAAAAACAGACAATGAATCGTTGAGTCTCCAGGAAAAAAACATGAAAATATGGGAAGTGTGGGGGAAGACGAAAACCCAGAACATATGGGAAAATATTACGAATTCTGCGATTTGAGCCCGCTTCTTTAATGCTTGGTGCATGACGGGCGTCATGGCCCCCGCCCCCCCCCTCTATGACGTAACGCTCCCCCCTCCAGTGCGCTCTGGGCACTGCCCCCCAGTGCTCTCCGAGCACTGCCGCTGTAAGCATTGGGATCCGCGTAGGAATCCGCAAAGGAGTCTGGTCCGCAGTCGTCGTCGTCGTCGTCGTCGTCGTCGTCGTCGTCGTCGTCGTCGTCGTCGTCGTCGTCGTCGTCGTCGTCGCTCGTGGCTTGTCGCTCGTCGCCCACAGTCGTCGTGCGCGCGGACGCGGCTGAAGCCTGTTTTTTCTTCCGGGCCGATGACGGCAATCATCTAGGGGGGGGATGGAGGGGGTCGATGACGTCACGTTTCGCGCCGCCGGCGTTTGGGAATGCTTAGGAATGACGGAGGACGGGTAGCGCCAGCATGTAGGTGGCGATTTGCACCACAACGCCTGTGTACACCACAGTGCCTGCGTGCACCACAGCGCCTGTGTACACCACCGCCTATGTACACCACAGCAGCCGCGTGCAACACAGCGTCACTTTGTGCCACCGTGCCTGCGGGCACAACAGCTCTTGTGTACACCATTGCGCTTGCGTTCACCACATCAACCGTGTGCAACACAGCACCAGTATACACCACAACGCCTGCGTGCATTGCAGTGCCTGTGTACACCACGGTGCCTGTTTGCACCACGGCAACCGTGTGCAACACATCACCATTGTTTTTTTTAATGTGAGAACAAATCTTTATGACAAAATGGAACGCTTGTGGATTCCACAGAAAACAATATAAAATAATCACTATGGACAACGGAGCGCCGCTGGAATATACGTGTCCTCCCGAGTCCGCCCGCATCACCCTAACTCCTCCCTTTGCGTCCAGGAGGTTCCAGCTAAATTGGCCGTCCGAGAACCAACTGGACCGATTCCATCGGCCATTCTGTGGTGCGCGCTGAGATGCGTACGCGCGCTGCAACGCCAACCCGCACGACAGGGGGTAAGGAGGAGGAGGAAGAGGAGAAGGAGGAGGAGGAGGAGGAGGAGATGGAGGTGGAAAGGGAGGAGGAGGAGGGAGGAGGGAAGAACGTCGCATTCGATTCTCAGCAATTTCCTGGCGTGGCGTCTAGTTGTCCGCAGCTGATCGTCACGTACATGCTCCTTCTACCTGTCCTATGCACGCAGGCTTTGTGGTGTACACCAGCGCTGCGTTGCACGCGGATGCTGTGGTGTAGACACGCGCTGTGGCGTGCACAGGCGCTGCGGTGCACGCAAGCACTGTGGTGTACACAGGCGCTGTGTTGCACATGGTAGCTGCGGTGTGCAATTGTACGCCGGCGCTGTAGTGTACGCAAGCGTTGTGGTGTACACAGGCGCTGCGTTGCACACGGTTGTGGCGGTGTACGCAGGCGCTGTGGTACACACGCTCGCTATGGTGCACGCGAGCGTTGTGGTGTACACAGGCGCAGTGGGGCATATCGCCACCTACATGCTGCTCGCGTCGTCGGCGTCGTCGTCGTCGTCGTCGTGATCGTCGTCGTCGTGGTCGTCGTCGTCGTCGTCGTCGCTCGTCGGTCGTTGGTCGTCGCGTCGCGCGCGCGGGCGCGGCTGCGGTGCCGGAGCCGCGCGGCGGGGGGGGGCGTTACGTCATACCCCCCCTTCGCCCCCCCCATGACGCCCGTCATCGCCGAACCTAAAGAAACGCGCTCCTTGTGTTTATTTATATGTATGTCCCAGGGCCCCATTCATCTTTGGATTCCCAGATCCGGAGAGTGACCCCATGAGGCCCCTCGCAGTCATCCCCGACTCGTCGAGGCCAGCAGTGCAGAGGTGTGTTCGAGTGGCGGGCAGGCCTCGGAACGAATGGATGACAATGCTGCAGAAAGAGGCCGTTTGGATGCTAGTTAACAACAACGTGCACAACAAATATGAGCGGAATTCTGCCGTAGGTAGACGTTGCATGCGTCCACGCGCCCCCGCGTAAGACAGTAGTAGTTGGATTCTCAGATCTCAGTCTGTTTTAGACGCCTTCCTACTTCAAGGATCGACTGGTCTCCTTCTTCCCTCGTGTGCAGGGGGCAGGCGGAAGCCCAACCTACTTTCATCGGTTTCCTGCTTGATGCTTCTACCCATTTCGTCCGACCGGCGCGCGAATCAAACAAAGCATCGGCCTGCCAGCAGGCGTCCCAAGAAAGTTTCGCGTCGCCCGGTGGACCGACGGACCCACCGAAGCCTTGGGGTACGTTCGGACCCTCGGGGATCGTCGAAGAGTGCGCCCCAAACTTTCCGACAGCCGAATTTCTGGCTGCGTGTGTCTGGTGAATCGGCGGAGCCGCCGCGAGACCGTGGATGTGAATATGTCTCCCCCCCGAGCCCCACCTGGGGCGGGGCTAGGACCGGGATATGGACTGTTTTGGAGCGTCCCGGAGAGCGTTTCGCACCGCTCCCAGGAGAAGGTCGCGGGGTCCGGTGCGTCCTGTAGGAACGCAGGACCTCAGAGATCCCCGATCTGTCCAGGTCCGATTGTGTCCCAGTCTTGGAGTCGTCTTAGTATACCTCCCGTCCCCGAGCCCCACCTGAGCGACGCCAGATACAGTGGAGGCCCGAACACAAGAAACCTTCCACAAGAAACCCAACCCTGAGACCCCAGGACGTCCATGGATTTTTGGCGTGGGAACCTCACGCTTTCCATAGCCAAACCATCGACGAAACCTAAGAAACCCAGGGCTCCCAGGAGGCAAGCAGGGTGTTTCTTGGCATGGGCCTCCACTGTAATGGGCCGAGTGCGCCGACATTCGCGCGTAAGCTTCTTGCGCAAGGCCGCTCATGAGCGTCCTCTTCTCCGCGCGGCGTGCCACGCTGGCGGCCTGCGTAGGCCGCGGCGTGAGTTCGCTACGCCTCCTTGCGTAGGATTTTGATGTTCCAACCTACTTTAGCCTTGACCGCCAGAAAGAATTTCGAGCACCAAGAAAGTACCGAAACTGAAGGGTTTTCACGTGCCTGGTCCTGGGAGGCGATATTCGTTCGACATTGTTTCGATACTTCTCTGGGTGCTCGAAATTATTAACTAGCTTCTCTCACTCCGCCGGCCCATTTTTGGGCACTGCTGCGTCGACTGGCCGAGTGGTCGTTGGCGGTGCTGAGCTGCAGGGGCGTCGGCTGTTTTCTGAGGCGTTGCGTGGGGCATGATGCTGGGGCGATTCGTCTGGATTTCTTGGGAGTTGTCCGGGGAATCGGTAGTTTTTTTCACGGGGCGGCTAACTGTGTGGTGTTGTGTTGGTCTTCGGGTGCCTTCGTGAGGTTTGCTTGTCGTGGATGCTCACTCTGGGGTTGGTCGATGGGGCGCAGGGGACATTTGATGCGATGGTGGACCCGATGAGGACGTGCATGAGGCGAAGACGGTGGAGGAGGAGGATGCGAAGGAGGAAGATCGGAGGGACGGATGGCGAGGATATGGTGAACAGGGGTAACAAGGAGGAGGAAGAAGAGGAGGACGATGGGGAAGCGACGGAGGAAGAGGGGATGAATCTGATGATGCAAAGAGGTAGAGAATTAGAAGGAGGAAGAAAAGAAGGAAAAGGGGGGTACCGAGGAAGAGTAGCAGGATGAGGAACGTATCGGAGGCTTTTCGCGGCACGCTTGGGGTCGATGAGGGTTGTCGCCGGAATGCTTCTGTAGGAGGCCCCTCGATTTTGTTGGGAGCGTCTTCCCATACAGCCTCAAATTCTGCCGTTTGCCTGGGGGCTCGTTGTGGTTGCGGCGGTGTTGGGGTCTCCTGGCAGGTGTTTCGGAAGCCGTTTGGATGTAGTTTTGAAGCGGCGTCGTGAAGGCCGTTTGGGTCCCTGGGGGCCTGATTTTGGGCTTCTCGGTGGCTTCTTGGGACTTTGGGGGCTTCTTGGGAGCCTGCTGGCGGTCTCCGAGGGGTCCCTGGGTCGGGAAACTTCAACTGTAATTCAAAGTTCCCTCCCTGAGAGCGTTTTGGGCCGTTTTGGAGCC
This sequence comes from Prorocentrum cordatum, assembly GCA_963575745.1. Classification (NCBI taxonomy): domain Eukaryota; class Dinophyceae; order Prorocentrales; family Prorocentraceae; genus Prorocentrum; species Prorocentrum cordatum. Next base: position 569,916 of record CAUYUJ010020582.1, on the reverse strand, counting down.
TCCTGAGGCTGGGCATGTCGGGCCATCTTGGGGCGAGCTTGGGGGGCTATTGGGCAGTCTTGGGCGCCATGAACCTCCGAACGTCGTCTATGCCAGAAATGCACAGGTTTTTTTTCACAGGAAATGAAACGATATTTGCTTGTCGGGGCCCTCGTGGAGGGCCTCTTGGGCCGTCTGGAGACCTGCATGGGCGTTTTGGAGTTATCTTTCGGCGACTCAGGGCCCCTTGGACCGTCTCGGGGGCGTTTCGGAGCCTTCTTGGCGCGTTCCTGGAGCGCTCTGGGAGGCCTGGAAGGCAGCCCTCTTGGGGTGTCTTGGAGCCCTCTTGGGCCCTCTTGGGCGCATCTTGGCGGCATGTTGGGTCATCTTGGGGCGATTTTGGGGGGCTCTTGGATTGTCCTGGACGCTGTGAACCTCCGAACGTCGTCTATGCCAGAAACGCACATTGTCCTACGGAAACTAGGCGATGTTTGCTTGTCGGGGCCCTCTTGGGGGGCCTCTTGAGGCTCGCTTGGAGCTTCTCGGCGGCGTGTAGGGCCGTCTGGAGACCAGCATGGGCGTCTCGGAGCAATCTTTCGGCGACTCGGGGCCCCTTGGACCGTGTCGGGGGCGTCTTGGAGCCTTCTTGGCGCGTTCCTGGAGCGCTCTGGGAGGCGTGGAAGGCAGCCCTCTTGGGCAGTCTTGGAGCCCTCTTGGGCTCTCTTGGGCGCATATTGGGGGCACGTTGGGCCACCTTTGGGCGATCTTCGGGGGCTCTTGGGCAGTCTTGGACGCTGTGAACCTCCGAACGTCGTCTATGCCAGAAATGCACGTTTTTCCCAGGATATGGAACGATGTTTGCTTGTCGGGGCCCTCTTGGAGGGCCTCTTGAGGCTCGCTTGGAGCTTCTCGGCGGCGTGTAGGGCCGTCTGGAGACCAGCATGGGCGTCTTGGAGCAATCTTTCGGTGACTCGGGGCCCCTTGGACAGTTTCGGAGGCGTTTCCATGCTTCTTGGCGTGTCCTGGGCGGCCTGGAAGGCAGCCCTCGTGGGTCGTCTTGGAGCCCTCTTGGGCCCTCTTGGGCGCATGTTGGGGGCACGTTGGGCCATATTTGGGCGATCTTCGGGGGCTCATGAGCAGTCTTGCACGCTGTGAACCTCCGAACGTCGTCTACGCAAAACATGCACGTTTGCCTAAGGACATGAGACGATGTATGCTCGGGGCCCTCTTGGGGGGCCTCTTGAGGCTCGCTTGGAGCTTCTCGGCGGCGTGTAGGGCCGTCTGGAGATCAGCATGGGCGTCTTGGAGCAATCTTTTGGCGACTCGGGGTCCCTTGCTCCTTGTCGGTGGAGTCTCGGAGCCTTCTTGGCGTTTTCCTGGAGCGCTCTGGAAGGCCTCGAATGCAGCGCCGAGGAGGAAAACCATCTCTGAGCCGAATTGGCCAGGAACTGTTCGGGGTATTTTTCGTCCGGCAGCCCCCAGAAGCCGCCCCGCGCGCGAACTAGAATATATTGTTAACCAGTTACCAGAGATCTCAGCACGCCTCTGGCCCAGTGGGCCGGCGAGTTTCTGGGATGTGGTCCTTGAGCACGATGGGAATAACAGAAGCGTAGGATCACTGGGCGGGGCTGCGACAGAGATGGGATCCTTCCAGACCCCTCCCGCACGCTCTCAGAGAGAGCTCCGGAGCGCTGCGAGAAGGCCGCGGCGCCCGATGCAGGAGGAGGAGGAAGAGGAGGAGGAGGAGGAGGAGGAGGAGGACCAGACTAGCCCCACAGATCCCGCGCTGCCCCTGTCCAATTTTGCCCCTGCCCTGGCTGCGCCTCTTCGGGGGGGGGCGCGCTTCCCGCTGCCCCGCGCCGCCTCCCTCTCCGCGCCGCGGCTCTCGCTCGCAGGGAGGGCCTCTCTCCGCTCTCGGCGGACCTGGTCTCTCTCGGGGGTGGGCAGACCTCCTAGCTTGACACGTCGATTGGTGAATTGTCTGTTTTCGGTTCTCGAGAGGGCGCCGCGGCCGTCATTTTCCAGGCTTGCGCCCGCCGGGTTTGGGCCCGAGGTCGTTTTCACTAAACCTCGTGTTGCTAAAGGGGGGTCTGTCCATCCCCGACTCTCTCGCGCGGCAGTGCGTCCCCTCTGCCCGCTCCTCGCGCTCCCGCGGTACGGGCTTTCAAGCAGTGGCGAAGCGTCCTGGCGTGCCTGTGGGCCCACCAAGCAATGCCCTGAGAACCTCTTGTGGCTTCTCCGAAGCGTTCTCAGAACAGTTCTGGCTGGGGCAGTTTCGTTGTAGCACATCGTGCTTATGTTCTAAGAGCATTGTTTTCTTTCCTGGGTTCTACGAACATGTCCTCGTAGGCCTATAGGAATGCCGGGACGGTCGGTCCCTGCTCAATAACAAGCGGCCGCACCGGCGCGGGGGGCGGCGAGGTGAGACACGGCGGTCTCGCTCCTCCCACGGCTTCCACCCTTCCTCCGGCGTTGAACAAAAAGAGGGGCTTGGCTGTGAAGAAAATGATATACGCGCTGTGGTGGCACGAAGAGCAAGACACAGAAGCACGGCGAGAAGACACAGCGACGTCCGGCAGGGAGCAGAAGGGGCCTGCCTGGCGCCGTGCAGTGCCTCGCTCGTGGAGGGGGGCGCGATCGGGGGCCGCGTCCTCTGCGAGGAGCAGGGGGAGGAGATAGAGGAGAGAAGAGGAGGACGAGATTGGCGCGCTCCCATCCCTCAGTGGAGCAAGAGGTCATGATAATTAATTCCGGGATTTCCTTCTTTCTTTTGTGCCCGGATTTCCGATATTTCCAGGATTTCCGATATTTCTTTTGTGCTCCACACCATATCCTGAGCCGCTCTTATCATGACACGCACTATTCTGAACGACAGGAGCAAAGCCCCGAGCCTAAAATGAGGCCCACCTTGCAGCGAGAGCACTCTTGGAAGGACCGAGAAAGCTCGGGCCTGAAAGGCACAGAAAAAGAAAAACAACTCCGACCCATTCCATGTGTAAAGACAATTCACTCAGGGGGGTGCGCGCGAGTCTCAGGTCGCCTTCGGGGGGGGAGAGGAATGCAGTATGAATTTGAGTAAGTGCAGAGAGCAGGAGGACCAGTATGAGGAAGAGGAGGAGGAGGAGCAGGAGGAGGAGGAGGAAGAGAAACAGGAGGGATGTGGGAAGCAGGAGGAAGAAATCGAGGCTGACGAGGAGAGGATGGAAGAGAGGAGAGAGAAGGATAAGGAGGAGAAAGATGAAGAGGGAGCAGGGGGAGCGGGGTAGGAGGGGTGTGTGCGGGAGTATTGGGATGAATGTGCGTTGACGTTTTTATTCGCATTGCGCAGAAGGGATTCTGAAGACCCACGAGAGGCCCACACCCCACCGCCGAGGCCCCCCGAGGAGGCCCGAAAAGAGGCACACGACAAGCCCCGCGTTGCGCCGCTTTGGAGGGGGGGGGGGGCCTTGGGGGCCGCTTCTTTGGGGTGCCCGTGGGCTCAGAGGACCACGGGCGACCCCCAGAGGATGAGAAAGAGGCAGGAGGAGGAACGGGAGGAACGGGAGGAACGACAGGAGGAGGACGGCAAGAGGAGGAGGAGAAACGGCAGGATGAAGAAGAAAAAGAGGAGGAGGAGGAGGAGGAGGAGGAGGAGAAGAAGGAAGAGAAGAAACGGGAGGTGGAGATTCGATGATCGCCAGTGCCTGCGCGGAAGCGTCAGAGCGATGCAGCTCAGCGCGCGCTCGACCACAGGGCTCCGAACTAGGGCCAGCGCTCCCGCGAGCCTGCGCATGTGTGCGCGGGCATTCCTCCCCGCTCCCCCTGAGGGAGGCAGGGGGAGTGAAAGGAGGAAGCGGGAGGGGAAGAAAATGAGCCTTCCTTCTCTTCCTCCACCCTGTCATGTCCCTCGCATCCTGCTCCTCTTCTGCCTCTCACTCCATTGTATTTCTACCCCTCCCCCTCGTCATCCCTCATCCTGCAAGCCTTTTTCCTCCCCATCCACATCCTCCTGCTAACCTCTTCCTGCATAGTCTCCTCCTCCTCCTCCTCGGACACATTGGGAACGACAGATCCACGCTGGCATGCGCACGTGTCTGAAGGGCGGCCTTTAGCAGGGACCGCATGAGCTGCACAATCCCTCTGGGGCGTGCGCTCGCTGAGCGCTCACGACGCTTTGAGAAGGCTTCCGTTTCCCCCCCCCCCTCAGCCCCCCGGTGCACCCCCAGGTACACCTACAGTCAACCCGCATAGCAAGGACGGGCAACCTTTCTAAGGGTACCCTTGCATCCTTGCCTCCTCGGTCCATCCTTCGCCGCTTTCGCTGACCGCGCCCCGCTCGAAAAGCTTCGAAGTTGGCGTCCAAGGCCCTTGCTTCCTTATCGCGCATCCTTATTATACTGGTTGACTGTAGTCATATGTGGGGCGCTTCAGAAAGGGCCTCACCTCCGGGGATCGAAACAGTTTGCACGCTTTCCCCGGCACAGCGAGGACGGAAGGCCGGCGCATGGTGGCGGACGTTAAGCGAGGGCGGCGTCTTTGGCGGAAGTTGGCGGAGGTAAAAAATTGCACCCCCAAGGGGTGGCAATATTGCAGTGGCCTCTGGCCAGTGCCGCCGATCCGGGACGCTTCACTTGCTGCCGGAAGCGCACGATGGCGGTCATGACCGGCGACGACGACGGCGAGCGGTGAGACCCCCAAGGGATTGCAAGCTTCCCCCCGCATCTTAGGACAGAGGTTTTCGTTGCTCTTCACATCCTGATATGGAGTTGATGTGATCCCTCAGACGTCTTTGACTCCGCTTCCTCCTCCTCCTCCTCCTTTTCTTCCTCCTTTCGTTCCTCGCGCAAACAGTCCAGAGCCAACGTAGGACGTGGATTGACGGGAACAGTGTTTCTTCCAAGACCTACACGAGCTCTACTCAGTTCAATCTACAAGGCTCCCGCGACAGGGATTTTTTCCAGCAGCTTGCCCGGGACCTTTTGGTTTTTCTCGAGGGCAAAGACCGCTTTCGCAGGTAGATGCAACACAGTGGCAGCAAACCCCATACATAGTTGCACCCATGGACCGTTCGCATTCCCTCTTGTTGTATTGTGTGTTTCGTGCCGTTCTTCCCGTGTTATGTCTCATCCCCTCATGGCTGGCAAGTCGCGTCTGAAGCAAGTGGTTTTCAAGTTCCCTCGAAGACCGCACGGGGGGGCTCCTCCTCCTCCTCCTCATCATCATCATCATCATCACCAGCATCACATCATCATCATCATCATCATCATCATCATCATCATCATCATCATCTACAACATCATCATCATAATAATCATCATCATCATATAGTTCTTCCCATCCTTCCTCTTCATGTCCCACTCAGGCCCGCTTATACTCATAGTCACTCGCACGCATATTCGTTCATATTCGCTCATGGTCATGTTCGGACTCAGCCATACTTCGGATCAGTCATGCTCACTCTCAGACCCGCTCACACGTACTCCGACTCACTCGCGCTCGGACTCTCTCGCGCTTGTCGGCGACGCGTTGGGAGCCACGCGCACTTGTTGTAAGGATGCCTCAGGCGGCTTGCTGGCTTCGGCTCCCCGGGGGGGGGTCTTGCCGGGGGTGGCTGCGGGGCCCCGCTGGCCGGCCAGAGTGTGGGTATGCCCCAGGCGGTTCGTCTGTTTGGTGGCTTGGACTTGTCCGCGTTCAAAACGGACTGTGAGGATGTCTCGGCCGACGTGGTGCCCCAAGGGAGAACTTCCAGGGGTGGTTGCACGGCCCTGTTCGTGGTCAGCCTATGATATTTCGAGGTTGTTTGCGTTCAGGGCAGACTGCGAGGATGTCTCTGGCGAACTATTGGTTTCAGAACCCCGATTGGAAGTCTCCACGGGTGGTTGTACGGCTCCGTTCGCGGCCAGATTGTGGGGATGTCTCTGGTGGTGTGTTGGTTTGTTGGTTTTCGAAACAGATTATGAGGATGTCTTTGGCGACCAATTGGCTTCAGCACCGGAAAGGGAAAGTCGCCAGGAGTGGTTGAACGGCCCCGTTCGCGGCCAGATTGTGAGGATGTCTCAGGCGGTTTGCCTTTTTGATGGCTTGAATTTGTTCATTCTCGAAGCAGATTGCGAGGATGTCTTAGCCGAGTCGCTGGCTTCTGAACCTCAAGGGGGAGCCTCCAAGGGTGGTCGCGCGGCCCCGTTCGCGGCCAGATTTGAAGTGGGTGTCTCAGGCGGTTCGCTTGTTTGGTGGCTTGGAGCTGTCTGCTTGTATGGCAGACTGTGAAGATGTCTCATGCGATTTGGTGGCTTCAGCACGCCAAGGGGGAGGGATGTTTGCACTCCTCCGATTGCAACCAGAGTGTGGCGATATCGAAGGGACGTTGCCCAGTTGATGGTTCAGGCTTTGATGTTTTCAAAACAGGCGATTAGGATAGATTTTGATATTTGTTGATTTGGCGTCCCAGGGCCCCTGATTTCACAGCAGATCGGGTGGATGTCGCAAGCGGCTTGCCTGGTTGGTGGTCCAGGTTTTTGTTGCGTTCACAGCAAGTCGTGAGGCTGTCGCAGGCGAGGCACTGGATTTAGGACGGCTGCCACGGAGGAGCAGGGAGGACGGAGGAGGAATCAGGAGGACACAGGAGGGGGGAGAAGGGAGGAGGGAGAAAGAGAGCGAAGGGGCGAAGGGGCGACGGACAGGAGGAACTGCAAGGAGTGGGAAGGGGGCCGCCAGGAAGGGAGGCAATGACCAGGGATGGGGGAGGGATGACGGACGAGGAGGGAAGACGAGGAGGAGGGAGGAGGACACAGGAGAGGGAAGAAGGACGGCCGCCAGGGAGGAGGACGGACGAGGAAGGGCGCTGACCCAGGAGAAGGAGGAGGAGAAGAAGGAACGGGGGCAGAGCAGGGAGGGGGCACGACAAGGAGGAAGAGGACGGAAAGGGGAGTGACCAGCTCATCGCCTGTGTGTGAGTTGTCGTCGTTGCCGTCGCTGTCCCTCATCGCAGTCGCCGCCGCCGCCGCCGCCGTCGTCGTCGTCGCCGTCGTCAATCGTCGTACCCACCGTCCATTTGGACCCGCACTCGCACCCAGGCAATCACGACCAGACGCTCACAACGGGACTCGCCAGGAAGGTGGAGGAAGGACGGAGGACGAGGAGGAGGAATGAGGAGGGCGCAGGAGGAGGAGGGAGAGAGCAGGAGAAGGACGACCGCCAGGAAGGAGGAGGGAGGACGGAGGAGGAGAGAAGCAGACCCAGGAGGAGGGAAAATGGAGGCAGAGGGGAGGGCAGGGAAGGGGCACGACAAGGAGGAAGAGGAAGGAGAGGAGTGAGAACTATCTACCGCCTGGTTGTGAGTTGTTGTTGTTGGCGTCGCGGTCCCTCATCGTAGCCGCCGTCGTCGTCGTCTTGTCGTTGTCATCGCACCCGCCATCCACCTGGACTCGCTCTCACACCCACGCGCTCACAGCCAGACATTCACAGCGGGACGTGCCAGGAAATGAGATGCACATGTAGGGATCTCCGCGTCCAGAATTTACTCAGACGCCTCCGATCCTCCCTCTCTACCCCCCCCCCCTGGATCCCACTCAGACCCACTCAGACTCAGACTCACTGGCACTCGGACTCAGTCATGCTCAGAGCCATTCATACCCAGGCACACTTACACCCAGGCTCACTCACATCCTCCTCCTCACTCAGGCTCATTCGCACTCAGACTCAGCCGAGTTGTTCGCGTCAGCACCCCAAGGGGGGTTCGCCAGGGATGGTTGCTCTGCCCCGCTAGCGCCCAGAGTGTGGGAAAGTCTCAGGTGGTTTGCCCGTTCGGTAACTGGACCTTCTTTGTGTTCAGACTAGGCTGAGGACGTACCAGCCGATTCGCTTGTTTCAGCACCCGACGGGGGAGCAGCCAGGGGTTGTTGCGCGGCCCCGCTCGCTGCCAGAATATGGGGACGTCTCACGCGGTTTGTGTGGCTGGTGGTTTGGAGTTGTCTGCGGTCAGGGCAGATTGTGGAGATGTTTTTGGCGATCTGCTTTGCACCGCCCCATGCGCACTCAGATTGTGGGAATGTCTCAAGCGGTTTGCTTGTTTAGTGGCCTGGACCTGGTTGCTTTCAAAGCAGATAGCAGGGATGTCTCCGGCGATTCGCTGGCTTCAGCATCCTCAGGGAGAGCCGCCAGGGGTGGTTGCACGGCCCCGTTCGCGGCCAGATCGTGGGGATGTCTCTGGCAGTATATTTTTAAGTTGACTTGTCTGCTTCAGAGAAGGTTGTGGCGATGTCTCAGCCGATTTGCTGGCTTCAGCCCCCCCCAAGGAGGGCCACCAGGGTTGGTTGCATGGCCCCGTTCGAGCCCAGATTGTGGGACGGGTTGCTTGTTTGGTGGCCTTGGTGTAACATCTGACGCACTTCGTGAGAGGAACTGCATTGGCACTTGGACTCGGACTGGGAGGTGAGTGGTTGGCGGAGGTGAGGTGGGCAAACTCCGCGGGACTGGGACCGCCGTCGGGATTGCTCCCGGGATCTCCTCCCCTCCCCCGGCAAGGGAGCGATCAAAGCGAATGGGCTTCTCTTCGAGTCGATTACGACGTTAATCAATTCCAGTGCTGGGGATCGCCCCGTCGTATCTGCCCCCCCCCCGACCTCTCCCAGGATCCCTTCCCATCTCCGGCGGGGGTGTGCTCAAGGAAAGGGGCTTCTATGCGATTGAACTACGACGTTGATGCATTCCATTACGTGAAATCGCCCCACAGAGGCCGTCGTGTCTGACCCCTCCCCCCAGGACCCCTGGCGGGGGAGGGATTGAAGGGAAGGGGCTTCCCTTCGATTCACTTACGACGTTGATTGATTCCAGTGCCTGGAATCGCCCCAGGGCCCCCCCCCGGCGGGGGAGGGATCCAAGGGACGGGGCTCCCCTGCGATTCAATTACGACATTGATCAATTCCACTGTCCGGAATTGCCCCAGGGAGGCTGTTGTATTTGACCCCCCCCGACCCCCCCCGGCGGGAGCCACCCCTGGCGGGGGAGGGATCAAAGGGAAGGGGTTACGTTTCGATTCAATGACGACGCTGATCATTTCCGTTACGAGGAGGGCACTTGAAAGCTTCTAGGGGTTCCCAGTCGAGTCAATTGCGACGTTGCTCATTTCCGCTGTGGATGCGGCTGGCGTTGAGTCCGTGTGCGCTGGCGGAGGCGAGACTGGTGAAACCGGTGAGGGAGGCCGTCGTAGCTTCGCTGGAAGAGGAGAGGTTTGTGAAAACGTTCAGGGAGGCCCACCTGCCGATTCAGTTACGACGTTGCTCGAATTTCGCTGCGGCTGTAGCTGGCGCGCTGGAGGTGGAGAGCTTGGAAACGGGAGGGGCAGACAGCGATCACGACGAACGAACGACGCAGATGACGACTCAAACGGAGGAGCCCCTCACACACGCCGACAGGGTCGGCGGACCTGCTTGTCTGGCAGCTTGGGTTGATCTGCTTTCATAGAATAGCGCGAGGATGTCTCAGCCGATTTGCTGGCTTGAGCACCCTGGCTGCAGCACCCCGAGGGGGAGCCGCCAGGGAGCAGACGTGCGAGGATGCCGTGGGCGAGGCGCTGGTGGCAGCACCCCAAGGAGGCGCCGCCAGGGAGCCGATGGAGGAGGAGCAACGAGGAGGGGGAGGAGGAGGAGGAGGAGGAGGAGGAGGAGGAGGAGGAGGAGGAGGAGGAGGAGGAGCAGGAGGAGGAGGAGGAGGAGGAGGAGGAGGCAGAGGAGGAGGAGGAGGGGGAAGAGGAGGAGGGGGGGAGGAGGAGGAATAGGGCGAGAAGGAGGAGGAGAAGGTGGAGGAAAAGGAGGAGGACGAGGACGAGGAGGAGGAGTAGGAGGAGGAGGAGGAGGACGAGGACGCGGACCAGAAGGACGAGGACGGAGGACGAGAAAGATGAGGACGAGGAGGACGAGGACGAGGAGGAGGAGGTGGAGGAGGAAGAGGAGTCGAAGGACGGCCGCTAGGGTTAATTCGGGCACGTCCCTCTAAAGGGGAGTATTCAAAGATAGTCAAGCAAATAGTATGGGGGCGATGTGTTGACCATGTTTAAACTATGTTTGTGCATTGTTTGCATCTTTCTTATTTTTGACACAAAATCCGCCTGTTGGAGGACACATCCGACCTAACGCTAGGGAGGAGCAGGGATGAAGGAGGAGGAAGTATGGTGGGGGCGTTCGTTAAGGAATGTGCCCAGGAGGCTGCAGACCCTGGAGAGGTCCTTACCTGATGAGGGCGGCGGTGATATCCATGGCCAATCCACGATTGGAGTTCCACGGGCTTCCAGACTCTGGATTCCTGCCCCCACCGTAGGAGGACGCAGGAGGAGGGGGCCAGGGAGAAGGGAGAAGGGAGGAAGAGAGCGAAGGGGCGACGGCCAGGAGGAAGTTAGGAAGGAGAGAGGAACGGGCCGCCAAGAAGGGGGGCAATGACCAGGGATGGGGAGGGAGGACGTAGGAGGAGGGAGGAAGGATGGAGGAGGAGGGAGGACGAGGAGGAGGGAGGAGGAGGATGCAGGAGGATGGAGAAAGACGGCCGCCGGGGAGAAAGAGAGAGAACGGAGTAGGAAGGAGGCGGATCTGGGAGGAGGGTAAAGGGAGGACCGAGGAAGAGCAGGGAAGGGGTACGACATCAGGAAAGAAGCGGAAGGAGAGAGGAGTGACATGCTCACCGCCTGTTTGCGAGTTGTTGTCGCTGTCTTCGCTGTGCATCATCGTAGCCGCCGCCGTCGTCGTCATCGTCATCGTACCCGCCGTCTACTTGGAGCCGTTCTCACACGCAGGCACTCACACCCAGGTGCTCGCAGCGGGACGCTCCAAGAAATGAGATGCACATATGGGGGTCTCCGCGTCACGTAGTGTTTGCTCAGGGGTTTCCGGAACCAGACGCATGGATCCCCTAGCTTTGCGTTTCCACCGCTAAAGCAGGACTTGCCGGCATGGGGGGAACGCAGAGGCACACTTACACCGATTCGTTCGATTCGTTGGCTGAAGCAACACACGCGGCACAGGCTGTGGCATGCCATCGCAGGCAGCTGCCCCTCAGCATTATCCACAGCATTAAACGCTAGGCTTTGGAAAATGACGGGGGAAAGAGAGCATACCACCCAGCTACCGTCGTCATCAAGCAATGCTACCAGCCCAGCCAAACATTAGAGGGCAAAGCAGAGGGATCTGTCGAACAGCCTTACAAATAGATCAGATGACCGCGTACCCATCCCCACGAGTGGATCATAACAGACTTCGCTGTTTTAGGGGCGCCTGAATGTTCCCAGGTGTATCGGACCGCACGCAGAGGCCGTCGCAACGGCGGCCGCCATTACGACGAAAATCAAGCTAGCAAGTTTGCTGTGTCAGGCCAGTACGCCGATGCAGACGAGCCTCCGCCTACAATGTGCGCGACAGTGCACGTGCTCCTCCGAAGGACTCTTCTTCCCTCTCCCTGTAATCCTGTGTCTGCCCTCCGAAATGTAGGCGGAGGCAAATGGGGTAATGCAAGGTGGATTCACCCAGAGCACGGCATTTGCCTGCATAACTTGGGACGCTTTGATGGCGCCTCGAGCACGCCTCAAATATCCAGGTGAAGGACCTGACTATATGCAGTTGCGAATACCGAAGTTGTGCGTATTGTCTCCTGTAGATTTCCATAGGGGACCACAAAACATACAACAGGTGTGCACACATGGGGCGGAAATCGCATGCGACCTCTGCCATTGGGGCCTTCGGTGGAGCTCCCTATGGGGTCACAACGCGTGTGAAGGGCGTGCGAACATGAGGCGGGAGAACCGCATGCGAATTGTGCAACTGAAGCTTTCGATTGAGTTCCCTCTGAGGCCACGAAGCGTGTGACGTAGGGGGGAGGGGAAACAACACGCGAATTATGCCGCCGCAGGTGCCTTCTCTGGACCTTCCCTCTGGGCCACGACACGTGCGAAGGGTGTGCCGAAATGGCGGGGGGGACCCTTCGGTGGAGCCCCCTATGGGGTCCTGAAGTGTGCGAGGGGTGTGCCGGAATTGGGGGGGAGGGCGCATGCGAATTGTGCCCTCGCGGCCTTCGGTGGAGTGCCCTATGGGAGCACAAAACGTGCGAGCGGTGTGCCGAAATAGTCAGGGGGGGCGCTGTGCAACACCACCCATCGGGGGCTTCGGTGGAGTCCCTTATGGGGCCACGAAGCATGTGAGGGGTGTGCCGAAATCGGCTGGGAGACGCTACGCGACCTGTACCACAGGGGCCTCAGGTGGAGCGACTTGTGGGGCCGCTACGAAGCGCGTGAGAGGTGTGCAGAACTGGGCCTGGGGGATCTGTGCGAACCCCCTTCTTGAGCTACCTATGGGGCCACGAAGCGTGTGAGGTGTGTGCCGAAATAGGCCGGGGGACGCCATGCGATCCCCGCCTTGGGCCCGGGCCCTTAGGTGGAGCTCCCTATGGGGCCACGAGGCGTGTAAGGGGTGTGCCGACATGGGTTGGTGGACGCTATCCGAACTCACCCCCGGGGCCTTGGGTGGTGCTCCTTATGGGCCCACGAAACGTGTAAGGGGTGTGCCGAAGTCGGCTGGGTGACGCTGTGCGAACTGTGCCCCTGGGGCCTCAGTTGGAGCTCCCTCTGGGACCACGAAATGTGTGAGATGTGTGCCGACATGGGCTAGCGGGCGCTGTGCGAACTGTGCCCCTGGGGCCTTAGTTGGAGCTCCCTGTGGGGCCACGAAGCGTTTGAGGGGTGCCGAAATCGGCAGGGGGACGCTACTCGAACAGTGCCCCTGCGGCCTGCGTTGGAGCTCACTGTGGGACCACGAAGCGTGTGAGGGGTGTGCCGAAAGGGGCACGAAACGTGTGTAGTGTGTGCCGACAAGAGCTCGGGGATGCTCTGCGAATTTTGCCCCTGGCGCCTTAGGTTGGAGCCTCCGATGGGGCCACGAAGCGCGTGAGTGGTGTGCCGAAGTGGGCACGCGGAGAGCAGAGGCAGGGGATGGAGGAGGGAGAGGGGGAAGAGAGAAGGAGGAGATGCGGGGCGCTGTCTCTTCAAGGCGAGGAGCCAGCACTACAGGATGGTTGGGGAGACTGCGTTGTTGATATTGTTCCGAGGACCCCAATCCTCGCCCCCGCCTTTCAAACCCCCCTCTCGTCTTTGAAGGTTCGCGCGTTCTTTCTGAGGTGGGGAGTTTGGAGAAACGCAACAAGCAAAGATAGGGCCAAGGCAGGATATTTGAGAATGAGGGACGGGGGGGAGATCATATGATTAAGCTGAGGAAGGAAATTTACGCCGCATGATAAGATGGAACTGATGCCGCGGTCCTCTGCCAACGATTGTTGTCATCGTGCGTCTTGCGTTCGATCTCAGCATCCTCGAAGGTGCAGGCGCAGTCCGGACACATGACGGAGCGGTTGCCAAATTATTCTACCGTCCAGCAGGCTGCGCGTGTGGATGTGCAGGATTAGTCGGCAGTGAGGTCGGCCGAGTCGTCTACATTTGGGTGACGAGGTCTGGAGCGATGTGTATGCCAGCATGGCCAAGATGGGGGGCCCTTGGACCGCTCCTGGAGCTAAGATCGACCAGGCCAAAGGTGGTGGATCTGTATATACATATACACATCAATCGCATCAGGCCACAAAGTATGGTGGTCCTTGGTATGTCGTCTCTGTTGCGTACGATTGAAGTGATTATTGCTACCCGTCGGAAGCTGGTGCTTCTTGGGGACATGTATGACGACTGGAGGCACGCTGCTTGAAGCTGGTGCCCAGCAACTCTTGCCTTTCTTGGAAGATGGAACCAGTGATACGCAATTTGCAGAGAGCCGCCGACGATTTCCCAAGAGATGGAGGACTTCGCGAACATCTCCGTGGAGCGAGACGTGCGCTCGCGATGGCTCGTGCCAAAGTGAAATATTCCCCGAAGTTTTGCGTTCGTCCTCATCGTATCTGTCCTACTTCCCTCCGCCCCTTCCTCTTCCCCGATGCCTTCCACCTCACCCTTGCCCGCCGCCCGAGAGTGTGGAACACCTCACCCTTTTTCTCCTGGTTGGCTTCTCTTCGGTGAGCTGATCAGAGATGCCCCTCCTGCCTGGCAGGCCGCAGCCATTAAGACTCTTGCAGGGGGGTGGCTAACGGCATCTAGAATCCAGAATGCACGTTCTCGGGGGCCCTGTCCGCTTTGCGCTCGTGCATCTTTCTTCAGAGTGAGGGGGCTGAACCGAACGGTCACTGACCCTGGGTGCGTGGCTGACGTGGAACTCATGCGGATTAATGTTGTTGTTGTTGTTGTTGTTGTTGTTGTTGTTGTTGTTGTTGTTGTTGTTGTTGTTGTTGTTGTTGTTGTTGTTGTTGAACATTATTCCTTCTAAAGAATTATTATTGTTGGGACCCCTGGTGCGCGACCTCTGCGCCGCGCCTAGGCCGCAGCTACATTTTCATCATTTTTTCGCGAAAGCTTCAGAAAAGTGGATGAGCTCCGGATCCGGTTTTTTGTTGACGCTCGTTTTCCCTTGCAAAAAACAATAGAAAATGAAAATTCTTGTTTTTACTTGATCAAATTGCAAGAATCCCTTGCAAAAAATAAGGTAAAGTGGACATTCGTGCGCGCAAGACGAAATCCTTCCAAAACCTTAGGTTTCGTAGCGATTTTAACATAAAAACATCAAAAACCCAATGGTTTTCTCAGAAAAAATTGTCAAAATGTCCTTCCGCGCGCTCTTGCGGATTCCTAGGAAACCCACTAGATTTTAAACATTTCTGTTAAAAGGGCCTTTGCGAGGAACCTTTTCAGGTGCTGCGACCTTCTGCAACAACGGTTGCGAGCCTACGAGGGCCACATCTTCTCAGGTGCCTACGAGGGCCACATCTTCTCAGGTTGCCTACGAGGGCCACATCTCACGTGTACCGTGTATCACATCTTCTCAGGTTGCCTCACACATGTGACGAATCTCTTTCTATCTCTCTCTCCACTGGCTCTCTGTCTTGCTCTCTCTCTCTCTCTCTCTCTGTCTCTCTGTACTATGTATGTCATACGCAACAAATGCACCATGCGGGGCACATGCGGGGCCCAAACAAGTGATCAACCTCTGCGGGTGTGTACTCCACGCCAGTGTAGTATCCACGATCGTCCGCGCGCCACGAAGTGAAGTGTCCTGACGTCATAGGGCGGGAAGCTGGGTGTGGGTGGTTCCCGAGAGTCGTGTGGATGTTTGGTAGAGCTTGCATTGCCCCCCCACGAAGTGGGGGTATTGGCTGGCGTCGCATGAAAACCCTGGCACTGGGGAGAACACTGAGCGTTCGGGTAAAATGATTGTTGTTGTTGTTGTTGCTGTTGTTGTTGTTGGTGTTGTTGTCGTCGTCGTTGTTTGTTGTTTGTTGTTGTCGTCGTCCCACCCGTGACCCGCCCCGCGACCCACCCGCGACCCACCCCGCGACCCACCTGCGACCCCCCCAGCGACCCACCCGCGACCCACCCGCGACCCGCCCGCGACCCACCCGCGACCCACCGCGACCCGCGACCCACCCGCGACCCACCCCGCGACCCACCGAAAATTTTCGGCGCCTGCGGCGGGCTTCTTTTGCATTCGTTCCAGGTGGAGTTCCTGCGACCCACCCGCGACCCAAACCGCGTCCGCGACCCACCCGCGACCCACCGCGACCCACCCGCGACCCACCCCGCGACCCACCCAAAATTTTCGGCGCCTGCGGCGGGTTTCTTTTGAATTCGTTCCAGGTGGAGAACTTGCGACCCACCCGCGACCCACCCGCGTTCAGTGTACAAATCAAAATTTTCGGCGCCACTGGTTTTTTTTGGAATCCTTTCCAGGTGAAGTTGGAGAGCCCGCGACCCACCCGCGACCCAAAGTACGTTCACTGCACAAACCAAAAC
Source organism: Prorocentrum cordatum (assembly GCA_963575745.1). NCBI lineage: Eukaryota > Dinophyceae > Prorocentrales > Prorocentraceae > Prorocentrum > Prorocentrum cordatum. Next base: position 554,099 of record CAUYUJ010020582.1, on the reverse strand, counting down.
TTCGGCGCCGGCGGCAGATTTCTTTTGCATTCGTTCCAGGTGGAGAACCCGCGACCCCCTCTGTAGGTTTCTTTGGTGTCAGTTGGACGCCTCTTGGGAGCCTGTTAAAGGTCTTTGAAACCATCTTGAGGGGGACGGCCCTTGGAGTCTCCTCGAGCTCGCTCTCAGAAGCTCCTTCTTCCGGCCCTGTTTGTTCACTCTTCTGCGATGTCGTGCCCTTTCCTTTCTGCGCAAGAGCCATGGCACACGTGCCATTTTTTATGTTGTTCTTTTATTTGTATGATTACTCCTCTTCTTGCACATTTTCTTTTTCCTTCTCCTCATCTGTCCCTTCTTCCTCTTGTGTCTCCTCTTCCTATCTCTCCTCCCCCTCCGCCTCCTCCTCCTCCTCCTCCTCCTCCTCCTCCTCCTCCTCCTCCTCCTCCTCCTCCTCCTCCTCCTCCTCCTCCTCCTCCTCTTAGCCCGCTGGCGCGAGCTGACTGCTAGGGGCTGCGGCACAATCTTTCTTCTTCTGTGTTTCCTCACAAGAGATCGGGGGGGGGCAATGCTTGCTCCTGCTCGGGCGCGATGAGGGCCACTTCTCGTCTATATTCCAATGCCGCACAGGCTATCAGCTACAACCCGCTTTCCGTACTGCATTGTGGGAGGCTGGGCGACATCTTCAGCGAATTCAAGAACAAGGCGGTTATCGGTCTTCAAGGCACCAGATTCCCAGGGCATGGTCTTACGATAGAGAGACGTCGTATCGGGAATCATATGTTTTTTTCTCAAAAGGATATGGACGACGATCTAACAAGCATGTTCGGGTGGCGATTGGATTTCATCAGCACATGTTTCGGGAATTTTCCATCAAATACATCAAGGTGCCAAAAGCTCCCAGTCTCCAGGGAAGAGGACTCTGAATCAGGACACTCACGAACAACTTCGATGTGATCTGGATATCGTTATATTTTCCCCCTGAGGATGTTGGCAGTGGCACTCACAAGCCCAAGTCTCCGTTCAAGAAGCTGCTGACATGGATGTGACAGATATTGGCAGGACCCCCCGCACGTGTTCGACTGATTCTAATGATGGACGGCAATGACAGAGTTGGGACTCGATCGGGACCACAGGGCGTACCTTGTCAAAACGACTGCTTCGCTATTGGTCCCCATTTCCGAGAGCCCACCAACACTAACGACAACTATATGAGGCAATTCTGAATTTGACTTTCATTTATTTGCAACTAACACGTTCTTTCCGCAAGGCGCTGGGCCGAGTCATTATAATATAGGCATGAACACGCAGCATAGAATCGACTACATATGTGTACCGTACAGTCATCCTACGCCAGGCGCTAAGTTGTCGGTTTTTGTTTTGGATCGAGCAGGTGATCGATTGCAGCTTATTCATCATGTTCGACGTGCGGATCACCGACCAGTTCAAATCAACCTGGACACCCAGATGCAGTATGATATCAATGTTCACGCTGTACGATGGGATCGTGGACGCATGATGCAGGAAATGATGCACGAAACGTCTCGAGATCTCATATCAATGGTTCACTTGCCCAAGCGTGGGGCCCTCTCATCGACAGGATGCAGCCCATTGCGCATACATTTTTCGCACCCACAAACGACGCAATTTTGCGATATAAATCACGATGGAAACTGCATATTCTACGTGAAATAAGAGATCTGCGAAAGACAGTGGCTCAGCAGTGGACGCGTGATGGGATGGGACCTGTGAGATCTATATTCCGTATTCGTGGCATCGGTTCGTGCATGCATTCGTTGTTGGATCTATTTCGGGGATGGCGCGTTGCGGCTCTTTCCGGGCAGGCCAGCAAAACAAGTCACAGCGCACGTGGGCGCTGTGCAAGCGGAGCGGCAAATCGCCCGCGTCGAAGCATGCACGCGGGCATGGAATGACAAGCGGCACGCGGGCGCACCAGTTGGCACGTATGATCACAGGGCAGCGACTCGGACCACAACGAAGACGATGTGGACGGCCCATTACGTCACGGTTCACCAGTGTTCAAACAGAAGATCGTTTCCCGAAGGCTGGCGCTCTCAAAGGTTGGGGTGCGCGCAGGATTACGGATGCCATGCTGTTCATGCAAGCGCAGCAGGTTCGTCGCCTTCCCACAGACGAAGAACGACAACAGGCTGAACGCGATCTACTTCGCACTATTCAGGCCCTGGGCAAAGCAAAGAATCGATGGGTTGCCCCGCAGTGGGATCTTCCTTCGGGAGTCTGGCGCATCTTTCTCTCTCCTCCTCGTGGTACCATCGCGCGACGCGGGGTCGGCTTGGCTGCCCCCGCGGAGCAGTTGCAATGCATATGCGAGAGACTACTGCCCTGTCATCAGAAAGTTCGTGCAAACGGTAAAGCTCCACAGCAATGGCATCGCGATAAATGCTTCGGTATTCCAAGGGATCTGGATGGCACGAGGCGGGTGCACGGATATGGGGCTTACAGCACCTTGTTATGTCAAAGCCTTTTTCGGAGCCAACCTGATGACACCATCTACACTCATGCCTACCGTAGTCCCGGGCGTAGATGTGAAAGGGGCACTTGCAGACGCGACGGTCACGATGGATTGGCTTAGACGGGCTAAGAAGCCGCGCATTGCTATCAATTTTGACGTGGCCAACGCGTCCACCTGCGTCAAGCAGAACAGCATTATTTCCCCCGTTGCCTCGGAGAGCGACGCGAAGCTTTCTGATGATCGGATTGGCGGCTGCGCAGCAGAATGCGACGCACTTGACGGCGGGGTTAATTTTCACCGCGGCGAGGGGGCCGCGCAGGGGAGTTCACTGGGCGCGGGTTTTTTGAGAAAGCATGGGGGCAGCTATAGGCGACTGACGCACCAACGCCGTATATCCACAGTTGTAGGTGCCATCGATTGTTCGGGACAACGTTGTTGATTGCTCAATTCTCACATTTGTGGATGACGTCAGCCGCATTTTGCGCGTGGAGGGTTTCGCGCAGACGAGGGGCCCGACTTCCAAATGCATCGACTCGCTGTCGCAGCGCCCCCTGGAGATCGGGCGCGCGCAGAATGAGAAGAAGCTGGAAGCCGCCGCTTTTTCATGGGCAAGTTTTCTGGCACAATACAGCGGCGAGCGTATGCAGATCCATGGATGCCAGGGCGCGTGTCACGAGAAGCTCGGCATCCTGGACTTATGCCTCACTATCGGGGCTACACCGGTGTCGAACCCAATCGGAGGATTCAGGCATGCAAGAAGATTTGGGACATGTTTCACAAGTTCTGGTTCAGCAGTGTCTGTCGCGACTTTAAGGTCATTATGTTTCGCATGAGGTGCTAGGCGCGCTTGGTGTCTGGTGTCTGGGGACTACCCTTCACCAGGGAGGACGAGGCCACGCTCGACAGGACTCAGATATGGCATTGCCGCAAGTTGATGCAGGGCGCCGCGACGAACGCGATCGTTCTTCCCGACGGCACCGAGAAGAAGACTAGCCTCGCGTCCGCGAGGATGTTGCAGTTGCTCCGACTGACACCAGTCTCGTTGGAGCTCAGGATTCAGAGACTCAGGTGGTGCCAGGCACTGTTCAGGGCCCCCCAGAAAAACGACCGGCCCCTCACTATTCCAATGGCCCCCCAGATGCCCTTCGAGCAAGCCCCTGTAGAGCCCGACTTCTTCTTGAAACGAATGATCGAGGACGTTGACTCTCTGGTGGGCCTCGAGGAGGGGGCCAGTTGCGCGGAAAGGCGCGAGGGAATCCCCCCAGGAGATCTTTCTGGATAAGGGCCTGCGCGCGCACTTGCTGGAGATCGATGCGTCGGAGCTTCGGAGTAAATATCTCACTGTCGCAGCGCCTCCTCCAGGTCATCATCAGCCCCCACAGGGCCCTGATGATGACCCCCCACACGCAAGAGCTTTCCGGTGCCATGATCTTCTTGAGGGCGGACAGGAGCGCGGCGAAACATTCGAGGCTCTAAGAGCCCTGCGAGCCCATCAATTCCGAGCTCGACGAGCGAACGGCGACGTGCATGAGGAGAAGTTCGTACAGAGTAGTATGCGTTCATGGTGCTCATCGGTGTTTCGAAGTCGCGATTGCGCAGTATCTCATGCACGCCACGCGTTTATCCGGAACAGATGTCTTGCTGATCATGCCATCGCACTACAACATGCACAAGACGACAGTGAATTTATACGTCCGATGCGTGAGCAGTCTTTTACCTCAGTGGCCATGCACCATATTCATGTACGGGCACATGTCCCTGGGCCTCGACGTATTCACTTATCTGTAGCTCGTGGGGGGCTCGAGATCATCCCTGAACTGGCAGCTCGGTTCGGGCGCCTCCCTGCTAGAGCGCGCCGTGACCATGCCCCTCGAGCTCGGCGCCCCGCCAGCGCAGCGCGCGCGCAGAGAAGGGCCCCTCAGCAAGGCGCTGAAGGAGGCCGACAAGGAAAATCTGAAGGCTATCAAGGATATGATGGTTCTTGCGGCGAAGCTGGGACTGGCAGCGGAGTATCAGGCTCGCGTTGCGCGAGCGGCCACAGACCTGGAGGTGCGCGCGTGCCCGCTGGCCGTCGAGATGGCGCAGGCCAGCCTGGGGGCTGGTCGGGGGCGCGCGCAGCCAGCAGCGGGCATCGCCAAGGAGGATCGCTAGCAGCAGCTTGGGCCTCCCCCGCACGTCGATCTTCCTGGCCATCCTGAACAAGGCAGAGCAGACGGCGCAGCTCGCCGGCCAGGCGAAGGTGGACTTCGAGAGGTACACCACCCTCTACGGCCAGATCAAGGACGCCAAGGGTGCGCAGGCGTTCCACCTGGCCCTGCAGAAAGACATTCCATACCGTCGTGCGAAGAAAACGTACGCGAAGGACTACGCGAATATCTAGATCAAGGTACACGGGCAGGCCGTGGCATGGCCCGCGTGGCCTCGACTATCATCCTCCTCGAGAGCCTCTTCTTCGGGTTCGCTCCGACGATTATTAGAAGCAGCTGAGCGTCCTCAGAGAGCGGGATCTGAGGCCGCCCTTTTTGCCGTTGCACCTGCCTCCTTTTCTCCTCCTCCTTCTCCGATAGAAGTTGTGTATATCGATCGGTATGCTCGTGTGCAAAGCGCCCGAGGTCGAGATATAATTCGTCGATGAGCCCGAGCAGGATGGGGTACGAGGCGGTGCCCCTGCCCTGCTCTGGCCTCGGAGTGTCTGGGCCGGTGGGTTCGTTGGCCTTTGTAGAGTTGTCGTCGAGAGGGCCGAACTCCAGCCGATTTTAAGCACGTCTTCGCTCGTTCATTGCACTAGCGCGCGCTATAGAGCACATTCAGTAGCAGAGCAGAGACATGTGGGACCAGGAAGGGCATTCATTCATTCATTCATTCATCCTCCTGCTCCTCATCCTCCTCCTCGTCCTCCTCCTCCTCCTCCCCCTCCTCCTCCTCCCCATCGTTGCCCTTTACCCGAGACGACGGCGCCGACGACGAGCCCGAGGACGTCGATTGGAACGGCGGCGGCGTCGACGACCGTGCCGACGGCGGCGGCCACGTCGGCGGCCACGGCGACGCCCAGGTCTTCGAGACGCCCCACGGCGTACACCTGCTGGTCCGGGCGCCCTGATCGCCCGCCCGGCGAAACGCGCGCGCCCGGCGGTGCGGGCTTTGCTTCTCGCATCCTCGCCCTCGTCTTCTTCCTCCTCCAACCCAGCCCTCTTCGCCCTCCTCCTCCTCCTCCTCCTCCTCCTCCTCCTCATCATCATCATCATCATCCTCCTCCTCCCCTGTCTCCTCTGTCTCCTTCCTTTCTCTCTCTCTCTCTCCCTCTCTCTCTCCGTCTCTCTCTCTCTCTTTCTCTCTCCCTGGCTCTCTCTCTTTCTCTCTCCCTCTCTCTCTCTCTTTCCCTCTCTCTCTCTTTCTATATGTATGTGTATGTGTGTATATATATATATATATATATATATATATATATATATATATATATATATATATATATATATATATATATATATATATATATATATATCGGGGAACGGGACTTGGGGCCGCCAGATTGGTGCCTCGGACCCCCATAGGGGGCCACGGGGCTCACTTTCTCTGTGTTTTTACACGGTTTCGGCGTTCCAGGGCCTCCGAGGGAGGCCGCCAGGAGTGGACCTGCGCCCCCTGGGGGCTCCGGGGCTCACTTTCCCTGTGTTTTTACAAGGTTTCCGCGTCCTGGGCCTCGGAGGCCGCCGCCTCCGACCCCCCGTGGGAGGACGGGGCGGCTTGGGAAACCCAAAATAGTCCAGGAGGGACTCCAGAGGCTCCCAAGACTGCCCAAGCGGGCCCCGAGTCGCCGAAAGACCGCTCCAGGACGCCCAAGATAGGCCCAAGACGGCCCGAGAGGCCCCCCAAGGCACTCCACGACGCTTCAAGACGCCTCTCCAGAGCGCTTCAAGAGACCGAAATCGTCAATTTTACGAAGGTTTTCGAACGATTTTGGCCTTCCAGCCTTTTCGGCCGTCCGACGTCCAAGACGGCTCAATAGGCCCCCAAGAGCGCCCCAAGACGGCCCAAGAGGGCCCCTAGACGGCCCCAGAGTCGCCCAAGACAGCCCAACAGAGCCCCAAGACGGCCCCAAGATGCGCCCAAGAGGGGGACCGGGGGACCACGACTCCAAAATTCGCCCTCCCGCTTGAAGAGTGCCCCAGGAGGCCCCAAGGAGCCCCCAAGAGGCCCCAGGAGGCCCCCAAGAGGCACCCAGGAGGCCCAAACGAGGCCTAAAGAGGCCACAAAACAGCCCCGAGGAGGCCCCACAACGGTCCCAAAACGGCTCCGAGAAGCTGTGAAACTGCCTTCACGACGTCCCCGACAGGCCAACCACGAGATCCAAACCAACACCCATGAGGCCTCTGACCCACCACCCAGGGCACGGCGGCGGGAGCAGTGACAGCACTTGTGCACAGCATGTTCCGGCGGGAGCCTTCCGGAACACGCTGCAGGAGGAGGAGGAGGAGGAGGATCAGGAGGAGAGAGAGCTGGAGTGGGAGGAGGAGGAGGAGGAGGAGGAGGAGGAGGAGGAGGAGGAGGAGGAGGACGAGGAGGAGGAAGAGGCCTCCAAGACAGCTCCAAGATAGCCGAAGAGGCTTCCAAGAGGGCCCTGGGCGGCCCACGAGGGCCCCAAGGCGGTGCCTGAGGCGCCCAAGACGGCCCGAGAGGGCCCCAAGACGGCCCCAAGAGAGGCCCATGAAGGGAAACACGAACTGAGAATCCGAGCTTCCTACCCCGAGAGGTTCTCGGGAAGTCCCAAGAGGCCCCCAATCGGATCCAAGAGGCCCCCAAGAAGCTCCCAAGAGGGCCGACGAGGTTGCAAGAGATCTCCCAAGGTGGCCCCAAGAGGCACAACTCATTGTTTTACGATTGGGCTTTGACGGGTTTTAATTTTGTCGGCCTTTTGGCATTCCGATGCTCCAAGACGGCTCAAGAGGTTTCCAATACCGATCCAATATAGAGGAAGAGGCCTCCAAGAGGGCCCCAAGACGGCCCGCGAGGGCCCCAAGACGGTGCTTGAGGCGCCCAAGACGGCCCGAGAGGGCCCCAAGAGCCCCAAGAGAGGCCCAAGAAGGGGAACGCGACCCAGCAGCAGAGCGTTCCCCCCAAAAGGCCCACAGGAGGCCGCAAGAGGCCCCCAAGTGGTCCGACGAGGACCCCAAAAGCTTCCCGAGGGCCCAAAAGGCCCCTAGGAGACGTCCAAGAGGTTTTACAATTGCCCAAGAGTGCCCTCGATGCGTCAAAACTGCTTCCAGGAGGCCCCCGGGAGGCTTCCGGATTGCCACAATTTGGCCGCAGGTGGCCTCAAGTCGGGCCTCCACGCAGCCAAGACGGCCAATGACGGCTTCAGATTGCAGAGCCGATGGCCCCAAGGGACCCTCAGACGCCCCCCCAAGAGGCACCCAAGAGGTGCCTCCAACAGCCAGTTGACGAAGCATGCGGAACACCCCAGAAGCTCCTCAGATGCCGTCGCGCGCCTGTGCTTGATAGCGTTGTCCAAGATCGTCCAGCGCCCCCCCAGCCTGGGCTAGAACCTCGCGCGCGCGAAGCGCGCGCGATGGTTCTAGTATATATATATATATATATATATATATATATGTGTGTGTGTGTGTGGTGTGCGTGTATCTCTCTCTCTCTCTCTCTCTCTCTCTCTCTATATATATATATATATCGGAGGTGAGGGGGTGAGATCGAAGTGGAACGGAGAGCCCCCCTACCGGGAAATCGGTTTCGGTTTCGTGTTCGTGCGTGCCGTGCGTGCGGGCGAGGCGAAGCTGCGTGGGCGGGCGAGAAATAAGTCTCCTGTAGCTGAGGCGCGGCCGGACCAAAAGTCTCCCTTCCGGCAACCGGTGCCCCGCTGGTGTCCCGCCGGTGTCCCGTCAGTGCCCCGATGATGATGATGATGATGATGATGATGATCATCATCATCATCATCATCATCATCATCATCATGATGACGATGACGATGATGATGATGATGTTGATGATGTTGACGATGATGATGATGGTGATGGTGGTGCTGATGATGGTGTCCCGATGATGATGATGATGATGATGATGATGATGATGATGATGATGATGATGATCATGATGATGATGATGATGATGATGAAGGTGTTGGCGATGTCGATGATGATGATGATGATGAGGATGATGATGATGTTGGTGATGGTGGTGGTGATCATGGTGCCCCGATGATGATGAAGTTGCTGATGATGGTGTTGCTGATGTTGATGATGGTGCCCCGATGATGGTGATGATGATGTTGATGATCCTGATGATGTTGATGATGATCAGATGATTTGATGATGGTGATGCTGATGATAATGAAGATGGTGATGATGATGATGATGAGGTTGATGATGCTGTTGATGATGATGGTGATGGTGATGATGGTGTCCCGATGATGATGAAGATAATGATGATGACGATGATTGTGTCCCGATGATGATGATGATGATGATGATGATGATGATGATAATGATGATGCTGATGATGATGTCGAGGATCAGGATGAGGTGATGATGATGATTTTGATGATGGTGCCCAATGATTGTGATGATGATGCTGATGTCAATGATGATGGCGTCCCGATGATGGTGACGATGATGGTGATGATGATGATGATGATGGTGACGATGATGATGGTGTCCCGATGATGATGATGTTAATGATGATGATGTTGCCAATGATGATGATGATGATGAGGATGGTGTCCCGATGATGATGGTGATGATGTTGATGATGATGTTCATGATCATGATGATGAGATGATGATGATGATGATGCTGATGGTGGTGTTCCGATGATGATGATGGTGTCCCGATGATGATAATGTTGATGATGATGGTGACGATGATGGTGTCCCGATGATGATGATGCTGTGATGATGTTGATGAGGTTTGTGATGCGGTGATGATGACGGTGTCCCTATGATGATGATGATTATGATGATGATGATGCTGATGATGATGACGATGATGTTGTTGTTGATGACGTTGGTGATGATGATGTTGATGATGATGACGTTGATGGTGATATCGGTAGTGAGATCGATAGTTAGACCGGATGTGAGACCGAATGTGAGATCGATCGTGAGATCGATCGTGAGATCGATAGTGAGATCCATTGTGAGATCGATAGTTTGATCGATTGTGAGATCGATCGAATGAAGTAGATCGAGTGAGATCGATTGTGAGATTGATCTAGTGAGATCGATCGAGCGAGACCGATCGTGAGATCGATAGTGAGATCGATAGTGAGACCGATCGAGTGAGACGTTGGTTCCTCCCCCCCCGCCGAACCTCCTTATCACCCGAAGGGTGGTCGTATAGGCATGTATACCCTACTGCTCCTTCTCCTAATTCGCCTCGTCCTTCCCTCACCCTTCTTCTCCTCTACCCTTCTCCTGTTCCTTCCACTCCCCCTTCACCCTCATCCTGTGCGTTCGTCGTCCTCCTCCTCCGCCACAACAGTATCGGCATCACCACAACCGCCATCACCATCAGCATCATCATGCACATCGTCGTATTTTCCCTCCTCCTCCTCCAGCTCCTCCTCATCCTCCTGCTCCTCAGCCTCCTCCCTGTCATCCTCTTCACTTGCCTTCCCCCCCCACCTCTCCTTCTCGTCCCTCCCTGCCCTCTTTCCCTTCCTCGTCCCCCCCTATCATCTGTTTCCTCCCCCCTGCCGTCGCCCGCATCCCTCCACGTGTCCTCCATCCCTCTCCTTGTCCTCCCCGCGCCCTCGCGTTCCTCGCCCGCGCCGCTCTTACTCCCGCCGAGGCCGAGCACTCGCTCCCGCGCGCAGGCAGCACTCCTCGAGAGCCTGCGGAGACCGGGCCCCCGTGCAAGAGACGGGTCCACTGGCCGTCCTTGCGAACCTCGCCAGCTGACGGGCGCGATCTCCTACCACAGGCGGTGTTTCCTCCTCCTCCTCCTCCTCCTCCTCCTCGCCCTTCACCTCGTCATAGCCGTCCTCGTCCAGGTGCTGGACGGCGTGACAGACGCGGCCAAGCTGGATCCTCCGACTCCCTTCTTCCCAACAGAGCGGCGCAGTCATGGCGGCTGGCAAGGTGGCGCGGGGGGGGTTGGCCAGAGGAGGAGCCCGCCTTCGGGGACCCCACCACCGCGTTGGAGGTGTCGGCACGAGGACTGCGGTGTGGACCCTACCGCTTGGGCCTTCGGTGGAGCTTCTTATGGGGCCACGAAGCGTGTAAGCGGTGTGCCGAAGTGGGGGGGTACCACAGGTGGGCCTCGCCACTCGGGCCTTCGGTGGAGCTCCATATTGGGCCACGACACGTTTGGAGGGTGTGCCGAGATGGGGCGGGTACCGCATGCGGACCTTGTCAGTGGGGCCTTCGGTAGAGCTTCTCATGGGGCCACGAAACGTGTAAGGGTTGCGCCGACATGGACATGCGTAAAGCAGAGGCAGGCATGGGAGAGGGAGGAGGGGGAGGAGAAAGGAGGAGTGAACGCGGGGCGCTGCGGATTCCAAACTAAGGCCTAACTCAACACTGAGAGGTTGGGACAAATCGGTGGATGTTCAGTGATGTTGGCCTCAGTCGCTTTTCCGCTCCCGATGGAGCGATGCGGTTTCAGGATGGCCTCGAGACGGCCCAAAAGATGGCCCGGAGGGGTCATAAGGGGGCTGAAGACGGCCCCAGGGGGGGTCCAGGCAGCCCCCGAGGACGGCTCCAGGAGGGCCCCGAGAGAAGCCTAAGCCCATCCAACTTGCGAAGAGACCAGCAAGGGCCAGCGCCCCCAGTGCTCCTCTGGCCCCAAAACGGCGCCAGGAGGCGACCCCACAAGAGCTTCACAAGAGTCCCAAGAGCTCCTCTCGACCTTCAAGTCAACGGCGCATGGTAGACAGGAGGAGGACGGCACCTCCTGCCCCAGTCTCTCCGCACAACTGCCAGGACCCACGCCCTCGACCCGGCAGGAACTCGGCGTTCGGACGCGCCGCTGGCCCGATTGCGCAGCGCCCAGGACGGCAGGAGGAGGCAGGCAGGAAGGAGAGGAGAGGAGAGGAGACGGCGATGAGCCTCGGAGACGAGGACGAGGACGACGGCACCCCAGAATAAGGAAGCATTTTGCACTTCTTTCCAGCGGGCTTAGGCGAGGGGGCGGCGCAGGGGTAGGGGGTGAGGGGCCTTGAAGAGGAAGACGGGGCTTGGAAGAGGAAGCGCCCTAAACCACCAGCGCCCTAAAGGGTTGGTGGGACTGATACTTCAGATGATTCATGTAATGGGCGACAGTCGCCTTCGTCGGTCATGTGGACTTGGCTATCATGACGCAGCGCCCCTTCTGACCTCCATGACCTCTTGGTCCCGCCAGCCACAGGCATGGTTCAGAAAGCCGCGTCGCCCGCATGATTGCCAATATACAGGCGGTCGATGGAGCTCCCTGTGGGGCCGCGAAACATGTGAGGGGTGCGTCGAACGAAATCGGTGCGGGGCCGTCATGCGGACACTGCCACTGGGACCTTCGGTGGAGTTTCCTGTGTGGGGCCACTAAGCGCGTAACGGGTGTGCACGAAACGTGTGAGAGGTGTGCCAAATTTGGGCGCGTGGACGGCATACAAACCCTCCCGTTGGGGCTTTCGGTGGAGCTCCCCATCCATGGGCCACGAAGCTTGCGAGGGGGGTTCCGACATGGTGTGCGGGGCCGCCATGCGGACCTTGTCAGGACGGCCTTCGGTGGAGCGCCCTGTGCCCTATGGGACCACGAAGCGTGTGAGCGCTGTACCGAAATTGGCGCGACGCCGCCATGCGGACCCTGCCGCTGGGGCCTTCGGTGGAGCTCCCGGTGGGGCCTTGACACATGTGAGCGGTGTGCCGATATTGGTGCGGGGCCGCCATGCTGACCCTGCCACTGGGGCCTTCGATGGAGCTCCCCATGGGGGGCCACGAAACGTGTGAGCGGTGTGCTGATATTGGTGCGGGGCCGCCGTGTGGACCTTGTCTTTGGGGCCTTCGGTGAATTCCTTGTGGTGTGCCAAAATTGGCGCGGCGCCGCCATGCAGACCCTGCCATTGGGGCATTCGGTGGAGCTCCCTGTGGGGCCACGAAACGTGTGAGTGGTGTGCCGAGATGGATGCGGGGCCGCCATGCGGACCCTGCCGCTGGGGCCTTCGATGGAGCTTCCTGTGTGGGGCCACGAAACGCGTGGCGGGTGTGCCGAAATAGGCACGCGGACGGCATAGGCAGGTATAGGAGTAGGAGGAGGAGGAGGAGAAAGAGGAGGAGGAGGAGGAGGAGGAGGGAGGAGGGAGGAGGGAGGAGGAGGAGGGAGGAGGAGGGAGGAGGCGAGAAGGACGCGGATCACTGTCTCGTCAAGACGACGAGGACCCAACACAAAGGGATGGTTGGGAAACGTGCCCTCATCGATCGATGCTCGTCGATCCTCCCCTTTTATCCTCGTCCTCGACTCCGAGGCAATGTTGGGGGGCATGGGTTCAGGGGGGGATACATCGACCCCCAATCGCCCTTTCCTTCCCGATAGGGGCCCGATCGCCCGCCCGGCCCGGGACTGCGCGGATTTGCAGTCGGGGGCCTATCTCCGAACCATCGGCGATGCATCGCCGTTTACACGTCGATCCTCTCTGACCCAATATAGTTTCGGGCCTGGCGGGTAGCGCCAGGCTGCGTGCATTCGACAGCCAGCAGCCAGATTTGGGAGACAGCGTGCTGCGGACGTGATGTGGTGCTTCGCGGGTTCCCGGCCCTCGCCGCCCTGGACGCTGTCGTGAGCCGCCTGATCCGCGGCCCCGCGCGCGTTAGGTAATTTAGTCGCGTCCGCGGCCCGTTCGCGACCTCCCGCCGCTGGCGCTTCCGCCTGCGGCTGTAAAAAAAAGGGTTCCCGGCCCTTCCCTCCCCCCCCACCCTCTGCCAAACATTGCGGTGGTGGGAAAGAGAGACGATCACAGGTCGATGTCCCTCCCCCCCCCCCGAGGAGCCGGCCCGCCCCCCCGTCGCTGCCCCTCCTCGTCTTCGTCGCCCCCGCGCGCCGCCCCGCCGAGTGCCTGCCCCGCGCGCGCGGCCGCCACTGGCTTGTGGTGCGGGGGGGGGGACGCTCGGCAGTTTCGCTGTTTTGATGCGCGCGCTTTGAAGCGTGACGCGTGCCGTGTTCCGAACGTGCGCGTTCATCGCAGGCCTAGAGATTGACACCAACACCAAGATCGGCGGTATGCTTCCACCGAGGGAAGACGATCCCGATCTCGGTGGTGGTGGTAATACTCTGGCTTCCAAGGCGACCGAAGCATAACCACCAACACCGAAATCTAGGATCATCTTCCCCATGTGGAGGCACCCCCCTGTGCTGGTGTTGGTGCCAATTTCCAGGCCTCCAAGTTCAGTCTGCGTGCCGAGCTCTGCATCAGTACGCTACGTGTTGCGTGTTGCGCACCGGGGCAGCTGAGCTCGGCAGGGCCGCCTCGGACGCGGTCGCTCCGAGCCGGAGCGGCCGAGCGCGAAGCCTCGGTTTCGCTCGGAGGCGAGAGCCTGAGGCCAGAATGCAGAAACGTTTGGGGCTCCGCGCGGATTTCTCGGATCCGCGCTGGGCCCTCCTGGCGGCGCCTCCGGCGCCGCCCCTGGCGCGCTCCGCGCGCCAGGGAGGGGCGTCCAGCGTAGATCCAAGAAATCCGCGCGGAGCGCCGACAGTTTAGGTGTATGGTTTTTGTCTTTTTTCTTCTTCTTCTTCTTCTTCTTCTTCTTCTTCTAGTTATGCTTTTTCTTCTTCCTCTTCTTCTTAATATTTGTATCATTGCTCTTCTTCTTGTTCTACGAAAAGCACACATCGGCGGTGCGCCCAGAGGCGGAGGCAGAGGGGGCGGGCCAACACACACGGCTCAGAAAGGGCGCCTCTCAAAGCCGGGGGGGCGTCCGAGAAGCCCCGCCGCCTTTCGAGGAGGCCTGCCCCCTTTCATTTCCCTCCCCGGAAGGAATAATCAAAAATAGTTCAAAAAAGATCAGGGGACGATTGTTTGTCTATTTTTGAATATTTGTTGATGATTTCCCGAGTATGGCTTATTGTCGCCCAAGGTCCCCCTGTAGGAGGACATGCCTGACCTAATCCTCGGCGCGCCGCAGGCGTTCTAGCACGGGCCTCCTAAGAGAAGCGCTGCAGGGCGTCGACAGGTCGACCAGCTCCTCCCCGGCGGAGGGCGGCCGGGGGCCAGCGGGAACGAGAGCGGTGCTCAAGCAGTGGCGAAGCGTCGTGACTCGCCGATGCGCCCACCAAAGAATGTTTTAAGAACCTTTTGTGGTTTGCACGAAATCTTTTCCGAACATTTCTGGCTGGGACTGTTTTGTTTTGACACATCAGGTATATGTTATCAGAGCGTTGTCCTTGTTCTTAGAACATGTTTGGGTTCTACGAACATATCGTGGTAGGACTCGAGGAATGCCGGGACGTTCGGTCGGTCCCTGCTCAAGATGCGCCCCCCGACTCTCGTCGGGTCCACTGTCGAATCCACAGGCAAAACGTAGCATGTTTCTAGATCCACGAGCATTCCATACATGTCTCGTGGCCTCGACGGGAAAAGCAATCTTGGGGTAGACCAATGATGCGATTATTGTTTTGGATTCGTGCTCGTGGAGTGGGCTGCACGAGGCCCTGCGCCAGCAGCAGCATCAGTCCCAGTACAGGCCACCAGCGCCGGCTCCACCCAGTGCGACGCGGCACCACCAAAACACGACGACGTCGACTACGAAGATATCTGTTCGTCCTTCCCGCTTGTCCCATATAAGATGTACTATTTCTTGTGTGCGCGCATCAACACAATACAGTATCTCGAGGCTACGGCTTCGCTCACCTGATCTCGCGCATGCACGGGCGCTTGTCCGCACTGGTGGTTCGTTTATTCGCTCGTCCATGCACGAAGCATGACGCAGTGCTTCATCAGGGCTTCCTTTCGTTGCGCAATCGTTTTTTTTCTCCTCCATCCACTGTGGCCCCGTGCCGCCAGAGCCGTGTGAGCATGGCCGTCCAAAGGTGCTTGCGTTCTTGTGTTCTTGCTCACCACCACCACAACCACCACCTTATGGAGGCCTCCTGCATTTGGGTCCGAGTACAGGCGCCGTCTCCTCCTTCTCCTCCTCCTCCTCCTCCTCCTCCTCCTCCTCCTCCTCCTCCTCCTCCTCGTGGCGGCCGACCAGAACCGCAAGCAGGTGCTGCACGAGCTCACGCTCAAGAAGCTCGCCGTCGCGCTGGGGCGCGTCGTCGGCGACGGGCACCGCATCTTCGTGGACAAGCAGAAGTTCACCCTCACGTCCCAGTGGAAGGCCTTCCTCCGCCTCACCATCGACGGCCCCAACTCCACACCGATGGTGGTCTGGTCCCCGTCAGCGCTATCGGCATTCGGCTTGCGACGTGAGGATCTTGAGACGACGGTGGAGGCGGCTTTGGCTCCTGGTGATGATGATTGGTGTCTTTTAGCACGTTCGTCAAGCTCTTTGCCGCCCCGATGAGCAAGGGGCTCACCTTCGCCACCTGGAATGCCAGAGCATTCTGCTACTACAAGGCGGAGGTGGCGGCACGCAAGAGCGCTCCGAGCTGGGGCTATCGTGGGTATGCAGGAGGTCCACGGGTCGGCCGTGCGCCTGCGTATGCTGATAGATCGCTTGGGGACGGACTACCAGATGTTCTATTCCTTCGGTGGCAATGCTGATGAGTCTCTCGGCAGCGTTGCCACCATCTTCCCCTACAAGGTGCGCGCGGGCATGGACCTGCGCAAGACGAGGTGATCCGCGTCACGGCCACGATCACGGACGGGCCCCACGCTGGCTACACGCTGAAGCACTGGAACATCCATGACCATGCCCTATCGCGCGAGCAGGTACGGCGTGTCGCTGGCGCGATCCAGGCCGATCTCCGTGACATGGACATGGACCCGAGGAGGTGCTGTGTAGTGATCGTGGGCGACTTCAACTACGGCAAGAATGTGGAGGTGGAGGACCCGCTGGTTCCTGGTGGCGGGCGCAGGGTTGCCGCCCACCCCCGCGGACGTGCATGGACGCACGCGCTGAGTGCTGCGACGGAGATGGTCCCTCACAAACCGACGCATTGGCACCCAGGCAGGCAGATCGCCACCACGATCGACAAGATTTGGGTTGGTTCCCCACGGTGGTTGCTCACGCAGACCTATCAGCATGGACAGGTGCATGGAGAGCCCCACGAGATGCACCTCGACGGCCTCTCGGACCACGCGATGTTCTCGGTGGCATGGACCCCTCGCCCTCCCTGGAAGAGACCTACCACGGGCGTCATCAACCTTGTGCCGTCCTTTGTCTCTGAGAACCCGTTGTTCGGCGAGATGATCAGGAAGTGCGAGCTCGCGGTCCCCCTTGATGGTCTCTCTCCTCCTGATCGGGCGCGCTACCACGCGAAGATCCTGCAGACTGCAGCGGCCGCTTCCAGAGATGCCATTCTTCGTGGGGAGCCTGGTCTGCGGTCGCCGACGGCGTTGATCTGGAGACAACTTGGTCGAGCGATATCGCGGCAGGACATGCGGATGGCTGAGACACTACTGCGCCAACATACATGGACGAGCCAGATGATCGAGCTTCGCGATCGCCCAGGACATGTTGGACGCCAAGTGGTGCTTCTTCACCCACAGGAGTTATCTAGACGCTACCGGTTAGCGCAACGCCACGAGTTGCAAGCACTACTCCGCCAGCGCCAGCAGGACATGGGCGGTGAGCTGCGCGAGTCCAACAAGGCAGCAATGGTCAGGCAGCAGAGGGCCCTACGACGGCGTGCGGCCATCTGGGCACCGTCGTCGGCGCGACGATGCCTGGGGGGCATCGAGCTGGGCGATGGCACGGTCGCGCGGTCGGAGCAGGATATCCAGAGGGCGCTAGCGAACTACTGGCGACGCGTCTTCGGCGACGACGTGGTCAAACGGAAGCAGTCCGCGGAGGACATGATGCGCAATCTTGCCTCCAGCAGAAGCGGCGCCCCCGTGTCCTTCCAGGACGGCGCCATGGTGCCCTTCCCCCGAGATGCTCCTCGTGCTCTTCAGCGTCGACGGGAGCTGCAGGATGGCTATCCCCGACGCTATGGCATTCAAGGAGTCGACTGGGCCTCGATCGAGCCTCCCTCGGCATGCACCATTGCCTTGGCTCTCCGCAGGGCCCGCAAGTCGGCACCTGGGCCAGGCGGCCTCGGCGCCAAGGCCTGGATCGCCACGCCGATGGGGGTCGAGACGCTGGCGGAAGCGATGGCGCGGCAGCTTGAGGGCCTACCCATGCGCCAGGAATGGAACTACTCCATCGCCGTCTTCCCCGCCAAGGGGACGCGGGCTGATGATCCTCAAGATGTCCTCAGGCGCGCCGGTGAGACTCGGCCGCTGGCGCTGGAGAACACATCCAAGAAGGCCGTCATGTGGGCCCTCAACTCATGCACGAAGCGGGTGGCGGAGCGGCACTGCGCGGACACGCAGCGCGGCTTCATCTGTGGGCGCAACTTCTGCGACAACATAGTCGAGCTCGACTCGCGCTCCCGCGTGCTGTCCATGGCTGCTGGACATGACGACTCCCCCTTCCTCATCTCCTTCGACTGGGGCCAGGCTTTCCCGAGCGTCGCGCAGGACTGGCCTTCGGCTCGCTGCGCGCCATGGCCGCTCCCCAGGGACTCCAGGACGCGCTGAAGGTCAACTACGACGGGGTCGTCTCCCTTGCGGCCTCGCGCACGAGGGCCGCGCTCTATGCGGTGCGTTCGGGCATCCTCCAGGGCGACCCCGCCAGCGGCACGCTGTTCGTCCTTGCCGCCCATCCGTTTGGACAGGGCCTGAAGGTCCACCTGGACTCCAAGCTTCGGGGCATCTCGAGGTGGTGCGCCGACGACCCGGGCGGGGCGGTGATGGCCCAATGTGGGCTGATGACGCTGGCCCGTGTCTTCCGTGGCGCGAAGCTCCTGGCGAGCCTGGCGATCAAGCCTGCGAAGTGCTTTGCCATCCCGCTTGGAGACCCGCAGCGCGCCGACGCGCAGGAGCGGGCGAGGGGCCCCCTGGTGGCGGCTGACAAGGACTGGGAGGCGTTCCCCATCGTGGACCGCCTCGAATACCTGGGCGTGCTGCCGGGCCCTGGGGTGACGCAGGAGGCGCAGTGGCGTGCGCCGATGAGGAAGTACTCCGAGCGTGTCGGGGAGATCTCGAGGAGCCGCTCGGACGCGCATGCGGCCATCCTCCTCTACAAGGAGCGCTGCGTGCCCGTCCTGTCGTACAAGGCGCAGCTGCTGGAGGCCCCCGCCTCCGTGAAGAGACTGGCGCGCCTGCTGCGCCTGCCAGGCAGCTTCCTGGGCGACGGGGAGCGGCGCGAGCTCGACACCGTCGGCGGCCCGCAGATCCCGTCGGCCACGACATGGTGCGAGGCGGCCCTCGTGAGGGCGGCGGTGGTCACGCTGGGCTCCTGGCGCTCGGCTGTGCGGCAGCTCCGTGGGCCCGCGCTGCAGCACTTGCCCATGGTGCGGACGGTCCGAGGCTGCCCGTGGCCCAGCTGGTGGCGATCCGAGGCCATCGCGGCGACGCTGGAAAGAGCTGCGTCGCGCCGCGGGACGAGCCCCCGCGCGACGGCTGCGCGCGCCCTCCGAGCGGCCGCCGCCGACGAGGCCCGCCGCAGGCGCGCCCGCCCCGCCGCAGGGGATGGGTGGCGTGCTCTCTGGCGGCGCGTGCGGCCACAGCGCCTCCTCTACTCCTCCTTCCTCCGGTCGCATCTTCGCGCCTGCCGCCAACGTGCTCCGGAGAAGCGTTCGCTTCCGGAGCACGGTGGGCGATTCTCGGCTTCCCCCTCGCCTCCATCTCCGCCTGCAGGAGCGTCTCCAACGCTAGTTCGGGGTCCACGCTGTCGACGCTGAGGCGATCGACTGGTCGGCCGTCGCCTCGGTGATGCATCGCATCCCGCCGTCCTGGCGCAGTGCTTGCCTTAAGACGTGGGGAGGGGGCTGGATCACAGAGTCTAGGATGCGCAACCCGTATAGGCGGTGCGTCTGGGGCTGTCCTGGGGCTCGCGACTCTTTAAAGCATTCTTTCCGTTGGTGCGACCCGATGTATATGCTCGCCCGTAGGCAATTAAGAGCTGACCTCCTCGCGCCCCGGTTTTTGGACCCCCTCCTGGCTCTGGGACTGATCCACCCCGCCCCCGAGACGTTCAAATTCACCGTTTTTTATGTTCATCTCTATCGGTTGGCACACCAAGAGAGTAAAGCCCACGCGCCCCCGTTCTCTCAGGAGGCCGCCCAAACCCTGGCGCGAGCCGCCCTCCAAGCCGTCGAACTGCTCCTCGGCCAACCGGGTCGTTTGTGGCGTCGTCGGCAGTAGAGTGGTTGAAGACGTTGCCCCCCAAACGCTCCAACCTCCTCCTCCTCCTCGTCATCATCATCAGCATCATCACCACCATCATCATCATCGTCGCTGTCGTCGTCGTCATCATCATCATCCTGCTTCGCGGCCGCTCGAAGATGTATGTTTCCGTGTCGCTCCGCTGTCTTCGCGGGTGGCTTAACACACACACACACACACACACACCTCCCCTCGAAGCGCCGGCCCCGTCGACTGGCCGTGTTCGTCGCGGGGTGCTCTTTTCTCAGAGCCCCCGCGGGGGGCCCCAGGTGGGCGCTTCTGCAGAGGCCGAGAATCGGAGGCGAGCGGGGGGGGAAGTGAGAAGGAAAGGGCCTTTCTCAGAAGGCAGCGGGACTTCTGAGAAGCCCTGGCGCCTTCTGAGAAGCTTTTGCTGCGTCTTCGGGGAAGGCTGAAAAGATTCCTCAGACGGCCAGGGGGCTTCCGAGCCTTCTGAGAAGGCCTGGTCCGTCACATTTCCCCCCCCCCCTCGCTCCCCGCCAAAAAGACCACGAACGGATCGTCGTCACGACATTTTCGTGGCCGCGGAGGCTTGTCTGGGCCTGTGGGTATCCCCAAAAAGTCTTCACCAGGGACTCAAGAGGCTTCCACACAAAAACATTAGCCTGGCGAAGGACCCAACCATATGCAGTTGTGAGTAACGCAAGTGTGAGTATCGTCTCCGGTGGAGCTCGTCATGGGGCTACAAACCGTGTGAGCAATTTACCGAAATGGGCACGGCGGGAGCATGCGAACGCAAGGTCACCGATGAACTCCCTGCGGGGCCACCGAACGTGAGGGGTGTTCCCATATAAATGCGGCGGGCGCATGCGAACGCAGCCATTGGGGCCTCCGGTGGAGCTCCCTATGGGGCCACGGAACGTGTGAGAGCTGTGCCGAAGAGGGAAAACGAGCGCATGTGAAAGCAGCCCCCGGGGACTTCGGTGGAGCCCCCAATGGGGCCACGAAGCGTGTAAGCGGTGAGCCGACATGGGTGCGGTGGCCGCATGCGAACGCAGTTGCTGGGGCCTTCGGTGGAGCTCCCATGTAGGGCCACGAAACGTGTGTGGGGTGTGCTGCCATGGGCTCGGTGGGCGCATGCGAACGCATCCATTGAGGTCTTCGGTGGAGCTCCCTGTGGGGCCGCGAAGCGTGTGATCGGTGTGCCGCAATGGGTGCGGTGGACGCGTGCGAGCACAACCATTGAGTCGGTGGAATTCCCTGTCGCCACGAAACGTCTGAGAGGTGTGCCGAGATGGGTGCGGTGATGTGGCCACGAAGCGTGTGTGGGGTGTACCGAAATGGATGCGGCTGGCGCATGCGAATTTAGCCAATGGGACCTTAGGTGGAGTTTCTTATGTGGCCACGAAGCGTGTGACAGGTGAGCCGAAATTGATGAGGTGGACGCATGAGAAGGCAGCCGTTGAGGCATTCGGAGGAGCCCCCCATGTGGCCACGAAGCGTGTGAGCGGTGCGCCGAAATGGATGCGGCGAGCGCATGCGAACGCAGCCACTGGGGCTTAGCCCCCCATGTGGCCACGAAGCGTGTGAGCGGTGTGCCGAAATGGGTGCGGCGGGCGCAGCATGCGAAAGCAGCCACTGGGGCCACTGGTGGAGGTCCCCATGGGATCACGAGACGTGTTAGTGGTGTGCCAGTATGGGCGCGGGCGCATGCGATCGCAGCTACGAGGGCTTCGGTGGAGCTCCCTGTCGGGCCACGAAACATGTGAGGGGTGAGCCGAAATGGGCGCGGTGGGCGCATGCAAACGCAGTCATTGGGGCCTTCGGTGGAGCTCCATGCGGGGCTGCGAAGCGTGTGAGGGGTGTGCTGACATGGTTGATTGGTGCGGAGGGCAGAGGCAGGGATTTGAGGAGGGAGGATGGGGAGGAAGACGAGGAGTGAGACTCGGGGCGCTGTTTCTTCAATGTGAGGATCCAACGCCACGGGGTGGTTGGGAATAAGTTAGCCTGGCGAAGATCCCAATCATATGCAGCTGTGAGTAGCGCAAGACAGGCGGAAACTAAGGGAGGAGGCTTGCAACAAGGTCTGAGGCTTGCGTGGTTAGAACGGAGCGACGTTGCTGATGGGGTCGCAGAGGTCGGCCGTGAAGGGTTGCATCTGGATGTATCCTGTTACGTTTGATCTGCGCGTTTGTCGGCGCGGTTTGGGGAGCGGCGGGAGCTCCCTAGGGGTCCACGAAGCGTATGAGGAGTGTGTGCCGAAATGGCGCGGTCACACATTCGAGTCTTGCCACTGGGGCCGTCGATGGAGCTCTCTATGGGGGCACGAGCCGTGTGAGGGTTGTGCCGAAATTGGCGCGGTCACGCATTCGATTCGTGCCACCGGGGCCTTCGGTGGAGCTCCCCATGTGGACTCGAAGCGCGCGAGGGGTGCCACGAAAGTGTGAGTGCGCGGCGACATGGGAACGCATGCGAACCTAGCCTCTGGGGCCTGAGGTGGAGCCTTCTTATGGGGCCACGCAATGTGTGAGGGGTGTCCCGACATGCTGTGGAGAAGGCATGCGATCCTAGCCACTGGGGCCTCAGGTGTAGCTTCATTTGGCGCCACGACTAGTGTGAGGGGTGCGCTGGCACTTTGTGGAGAAGGCATGCGAACCTAGCCACTGGGGCTTTAGTTGGTGCTGCCTGTGGGGCCACGAAGCGCGTGCGAGGTACACCAAAATTGTGCGGAGAAGGTATGCAAACCCAGCCACTGGGACCTCATGTGGAGCTCCATTTTTTTGGCCACGACACGTGTGAGGGGTGCGCCGAAATTGTGTGGACAGAGCATGCGAACCTAGCCACTGGGACCTCATGTGGAGCTCCATCTCGGACCACGAAGCGTGAGAGGGGTGCGTCGAAATGGTGTGGACAAAGCATGCGCAACTAGCCTCCAGGACCTTAGGTGGAGCGTCCTATGGGGGCACGAAGCGTGTGAGAGGTGCGCCGAAATGGTGTGGAGAAGGCATGCGAACCTAGCCAACGACGATGACGATGACGATAGCGATGACGATGACGGTGGTGATGATGATGATGATGATGATGATGATGATGATGATCATGTTGATGATGCTGATGATGCTGATGGTGATGATGATGATGATGATGATGATGATGATGATGGTGATGGTGATGGTGATGGTGATGGTGATGGTGATGATGGTGGTAATAATGATAATGGCGATGATGACGATGATGGTGATGATGGTGATGACGGTAAACATGTTCATGACGATGATGATCGTCATCATGTTGTCGATCATGATGGTGATGCTGTTGATGCTGATGGTGATGACGGCGATGCTGATGATGATTATGATGATACTAATTGTGATGGTGATGGTGATGGCGACGGTGACGGTGATGGTGAAGGTGATGGTGATGATGA
Source organism: Prorocentrum cordatum (assembly GCA_963575745.1). Taxonomy (NCBI): domain Eukaryota; class Dinophyceae; order Prorocentrales; family Prorocentraceae; genus Prorocentrum; species Prorocentrum cordatum. The sequence goes on along the minus strand of CAUYUJ010020582.1, from coordinate 530,898 downwards.
TCATGATGAAGATGACGACGGCGGCGGCACGACGGCGATGCCGATGATAACGATGCTAACAATTCTAACGGCGACGACGGCGATGATGTTGATGATGCCGATGCCTGGGCGGATGCTGCTGATGATGACGGTGATTTTGATGATGATGGCAGTGGCAGTGGTGGTGGTGGTGACGATGGTGGTGGTAATGATTATGCAGATGATGATGCTGATGATGGTTGTGGTGATGGTGATGGTGGTGATGATGCTGAGGATGATGGTGACGATGCTGATGTTGATGATGATGGTAATGGTTTTGGTGGTGGTGATGGCGGTGGTGATGGTGATTGTGATGGTGATGGTGACGGTGGTGGTGGTGGAGATGGCGATCGTGATGGTGATGGTTATTGGTGATGGTGATGACGATGGTGGTGTTGATGGTGATGATGGCTATGATGCCGGTGATGAAGATGGTGTTGATGATGGTGATGATGAGTATGGCCATGACGACGATGATGATGTTGGTGATGATGATGATGATGATGGTGGTGATCAGGAGGAGGAGGAGGAGGAGGAGGATGACGCTGGCGATGACGATGGTGATGAGGACATGCGGAGGGCAGAGACAGAGATGGGAGGAGAGGGAGGGCAGCGGCAGGCAAGCAAGGAAGGAGACGCGGGGCTGTCTGTGCAGAACGAGGACCCAACACCACATGATGGTTGGGAACACTTACAAATATACATTCCCTGTCATTCCTCCTTACGTCCTCCTCCCACGGCTTGTCCGTAGCCGTTCTTTGGCTCAAGCAGCCTGTTCGCCCAGCCCCTGGTTCGAGCTGGCCACGGTCATTGCCGACGCGATGGCGGAGGCTCTCTTCGGTACCGTTGTGCTCGCTGGCGGCTCTCGCCAAGTGGTGGCGGCCACAGCGGCGGCCCTCTGGCGAGCGGCCCAGGCTGGCGGCGGCAACCTGCAGGTCGAGGACAACGGAGTGGATCGCGAGATCCAGGCGCGGTCTGAGCTCACCAAGCCTGTATTGCGAGCGAAGGTCGAGGCGGCGGTCCGTGACGGGCCGAACGAGACCGACGGCGGGGCGACGGCGCTCTGGAACGTCGCGGAGCATGGCCCCCTCGGGCGGTGCGCGGAAGCGCTGCCCCAGTGCGGGAAGGAGGCCAAGCGGCAGCAGAGGGCGGCGGCGTCGTGTCCGCGGCGCGCAGGACATCGTCATCGCCGGCATCAACGGCCACTTCGATAAAAAGATCGAGATGCGCCAGTTCGAGTTCGTCGGCAAGGACGCAGTGATACGGGATAACACTCGTTTCCGCGAGGGGGCCGCCAAGAACGGCTCCAAGTCCGAGCAGGCGGGGGGGGCTGATGAAGAATGGCCAGAAGGCGGAGTCCGAGCCGCCCTCGAAGTTCATAGAGGAGGTGCAGGTCGACAAGGCTGAGAAGGTCGGGGTCTCTGCGTGCGTGGCGGACTCCTCCTGCGCGCGCGAGTCTACCTAGCACGACTGGTCCGTCAACGTGGCGCGCCTCGCGAAGGCGCAGGCCCCGACGGAGACCGAGACTAACCAAGCTGCGTCGAAATTAGGGCGCGCGCAAAAGTGAGACATACGACGCCTGCGAACAATACGACGCGTGCATCATCGGCAAGGGTGAGGGCGTCCTCAGCTCCAGAGGCCGAGGGCATCGCGTCCGCGGGGCTCAGAACCGAGCCCGTCTCTTCTCGAGCGCCAGCCCAGTGCCTCCAGCTCCAGAGGCTGAAGGCCTCGGGGCCGCTAGTGTGGCGCGGCGCTCCTCCTGCCCATGTATACTGGAGTAGGCATCGACAACCTCTTCCCTGTCGGCGGTGCCAGGGTTGCCCGGGCCCCGCCTGCTTTTCGGTCTCGTTCGTCTCGGCGGAACGGGCGAACCCGCCAGCGAATGGCATTTCGTTGCGCGGCGCTCATTGAAATCCACCTGCGCGCCGCGAGCCGACGCAGCGGCGCGGCGGCGCTGCGCTCTTCTTCCTGCCTCGCGCCCACGTGGGCGAGCGTAAGTGGCAAGTGCCAGGGTGCCTTTCGGGAGGGTGAGAGGGCACTAGCGCCGCCCAGCGGGCGCAGTCAGGCCCGCGCAGATAGCGGAAGGCCTTTCCGGGGGAGGAAGAAACAAATCCCCCCGCGGCCTCCGAGGCCCGGGCGCGGTGGCCCGCGCAGCCCCCGCCCAGAAAAAGGGTCGCGCGGTGACATCCTCGGTTGCTTGGGCGCCGAGAGCAGGGCCGGGCGGAGGAGGAGGGGGAGGATGAGGATGAGGATGAGGAGGAGGAGGAGGAGGAGGAGGAGGAGGAGGAGGAGGAGGAGGAGGAGGAGGAGGGAGCGAGGGAGAGAGAGAGAGAGAGAGGAAAAAAAAAGGAGGGAGTGGGAGGAAGGAGGAGGAGGAGGTGGTAAAGGATGATGAAGAGGCCGCGCCTTTTCACCTTGAGCATGTTAGAGGCAGCCCCAGGGATGGAGGCAGTTTGCGTTCGCGGAGGTGGAGGGCGGAGCAGAAAGTGTGGGGGCAGCACGCGTCTCAGCACTTCTGCATAGCAGGATTCGACTTCGGTTGTGACCTCCCCCCCCCTCCGCAGGCACGAGGCGCTTCATCCCAGGCCCCCGTCGATGTCTCGGGGAGGCGCTGCAGGTGGCGCGGGGCGGAGGAGGAGGATCTGCTTCACCAGATGTGGGGGTGTTCTTGTAATCCCCCTCTGGCTCCTGAGGGCCCCCCCCTTGTCCAAGAAACCCCCGAAAATCGTGTTGGGTTTGCTTGTTTGGGGCTGCGAGGTCTGGTCCTGGGGGTCCACGGCCTTGTAAACTCACTGCCAGAAGGCGAGGCCTGTCTTGAAGGCTCCTTCCTGGCTGGAGGGCGCGTGCGCCTTGGCCGTGATGACCCGGCCGGGTCGGACGGGAGTGGGGGCACTGCATGGATGACAAACGCCTCCGTTGCTGCGGCTGGACTGCGCCATCGTCCGAGGAGGCGTCGTCACAGGTAGAGCGCACGGCACCTTCCCAGGACGGATCCAGACCGTCCCATTAGCTGAGATTGTGCGCGTAAGTATGGTTGTAAAGTATACAAGTGGTGACTGCCAAAACGTAGTGGGCTGTCAGAGCGTAGTCGGTGGATTTCGACGCGGGCCCCATTCGAGGGGCGAAACCAACTTAGCGGCCGGGTTGAATGTTTGGGATGCTTGTTGCAGCCACCCAGGGGAATGCCACTTTAGAAGGTAAGGTCCCACCTCCGAAAAGGGAATGTTGGGGCCCATGTTAGCCGTGAGGACTTTACCGTAAATCAGGCGGCATATGAGTACGCAGGCCATGGAACCCGTCGTGCCAGGCTCCCCCGGCATGTAAGCCAGCAAGTGTGCGAGATTGATAATAAGGCCGCTCGTGAGCTCGTGTGCACAAGTGCTTCGTAGAGGTAGCTCCGCAAGCGGCAATTCAGACCCCTTCCCTATATTCGGCCACCTCCCACGCTGATCTGCATATGTATCCGTATTTGTTGCCACCAGAGGTCCCCCCCCCCCCGCCGTACCTCCCGATATATGGTCCAGGGCTTGGGCCCCCCCCCCAATGCTGATGCCATTGGGCCCCCCCCCCCGCGCGATGGTCCCCCCCGCCCCCCCCTGTGGGCGTGGCGTGGTGCTGCGCTGCGGTTCCCCCCCCTGTGGATGTGGTGTGGAGCTGTGGTGGTTCAGAGGTGGGCGTGGCGTGGTGTTGCACTGCGGTGCCCCCCTCCCCCCCCCCTGTGGATGTGGTGTGGTGCCGTGGTGGTTCAGAGGTCGTCGTCGTCGTCGTCGTCGTCGTCCTCGTCGTCCTCGTCGTCCTCGTCGTCCTCGTCGTCGTCGTCGTCCTCGTCGTCGTCGTCGTCATCGTCGTCATCGTCGTCGTCGTCATCGTCGTCGTCGCCGTCGTCATCGTCGTCATCGTCGTTGTCGCCGCCGCCGCCGCCGGCGTCGTCGCCGCCACAGCCGTCGTTGTCGTTGTCGTCGTCGTGGTCGTCGTCGTCGTCGTCGTCGTCGCCGTCGTCGCCGCCGTCGTCGTCGTCGTCGTCGTCGTCGTCTCTGGGACCATACCATCTGGGGGGGGGGGGGGCGAGGAATCCTGGGACCATACCATCTGGGGGGAGGGGGGGGCCCGTGGGCCCTCGACCCTGGATCATATATGGTCGAAGGCAATGGGAGGGGGGCACCATACCCAGCATCAGGTCCCCTGCTAGGCTGGCCTGGGCTGCCCCTGTGGTGCCGTGCAGGCTCAGAGCGTGGGATTTGTTTTTAAAAGGCCCATGTTTGGCCGCACAAGGGTTCTCCCTCGCCGCCCTGCTACCCGTTCTTACATTCGTGCTGCCAACCTTCCTGCGAATATTCCCCCCATGTTTGCGACGTGTAAATCCTGTCCTAACGCACGAACCTCCGCGCTACCCCGACCTCCGAGGCCACCCAAACCATACCATACAGGACGAGAAGGAGGAGGAGGACGAGGACGAGGAGGAAGAACAGGAGGAGTTTGAAGAGAAGAAACAGGAAGAGGAAGAATAAGAGAAAGAGTAAGATGAATAACGATGATAAAAACAATAAGAATAATAAATGAGGATAACAAGAATAACAATTAGAAAAAGAACGGGGAGGAGGAAGAGGAAGAGGAGGAAGAGGAGGAGGAGGACGACATCGTCGCCGGCCCTCGCCCGCGCCCCGCCGCCGCTCGCCCTTGCCCGGCGCACCGCGCGGGTGGCGCGGCGCACGGGAGCGGCACCGGCGGGCCTCGGCTGCGACAGCCGCGCATTGGCGCGGCACTCAGCGCTGGGTTGCGGCCGGGCTCCGCAGTGGGCCGCGGCTCGGAGAAGCGGCATGGGTATCCCTGGTTATCCGAAATCGAAACAGCGGTATGATATTTTTGGGCCTCCTCGGCCCGATCTCGGGCCTTCGGGGCCGTCCACAACGGATCCGGGGCGAAAACTGGCCCCCAGGGAAAGGTCGGGAGCTCCGAGGCTCGGAGGAGAGAAAAGCTCGGATGAGGCAGAGGTGTCGATGACGCTGCTCTCTCCTCCTGAACCGAGGCTCTCGTGGCGACGGCTGGATTTGCCTCGACGTTCTAGTCAGAACGCATCCGGGGACAGATCTTGGGGGTAGCGGTTTCGGCATTCTGTGGTTCACACAAAGCGACACAAGGACCACCCCTGGCTCCTCGCGCTGGTGGTGGTGTCGCGTTTCCTTGTTCCTACGCGGCCTGCTCCCCGATCGCTGGGTGTTGGCTGAGCCGGCTCGGTTTCGTTTGTTGGCCGTTTCTGCTGTGGGAGGGGTAGGGTCCATCCTCCACGACCGTTGCACGCATGCGTCGCGCGAGCGCAAGAGTCGTCGTGGACGCTTGGGGTAGGCGCATCTGCAGCCACCGAGTTCGGGGTACAAAAGAGGTCGTCGCGTGGTGATCCACTTTGATTTGTTCACAGGCGCGCCAGTGCTTCAGCACGAATGCACACGACATTGCCTGCATAGCAATATCAGGTGCATCCGTACGTTCTTGATGTTGGCCTCATGGGTCGGTCCCAGGTGCTTCCAAGACGGCCCAAAAGGCCCCAAGGGATCCCCAGGACGGCACCTCGGGGGGAATCTTACGGCACTTGGGAGCTTGAGCTCCCAACCGCGCTCCAGAGGCCTCCAGAAGGCACGCGACAAGTCCCAGGAGCGCGTGAGAGCGCCTGGGAGTTCCCAAGAATTTCGGGAATCGAAGGTCCTGGGCGCTTCAGCAGTATGCGTAGCAGGTTCTAGGTTGAGAGCTAAAGGTACCTGGGGCACTCCACTCAGTGCCTCGCAGCATGCTTGCGGGCATTCATCAGAGTAGAAGCCCAAGGACTTGAGATACTCAAGTATGTGCCGTTCGCACTGCGGTGGATTTGAATAAGTGTTGTGTCTATCTTAACCATTGCTTCATGCTCGTAGCACCTTTCACTTAATTACCTTAGCGCTTGTGTCCACGGTCAGGTCGGATTGCTTTCTGTTTCCTGTCGCGTATATTCATTGCGTCGGCCTGCATTCATACATCCATAACGTCGAAATATATGTTTTACATGCTCACGTGGACCTTCCACTTCCACGTACAACTAATGGGCACGTCGAGTCGACTATTCAGTGGTTCCAGTGGCACCAATAACGCTGGATGTGGACGTCTGGAAGGCTCTTTATATATATATATATATAGTTATACATATATCTTGTGTCTGTTTCAACCGGGGGAAGACGGTACAATCACCCGCTTCCCTATCGGAGGTGCATCGCATATTTGATGCGATGAGGATGGCAGGAAATGGCTTGGCCACAAGGGAACCCCGTGGGCAACCCTTCAGCGCTGTATTGCTGCATCTCCCAGGGATGTATTACTGAATCGCTTAGCTCATTCCGCCGGCCCATTTCGCATGACTGAGCCTCTTGGGGCCGCTGGGGGGCCTCTTCAGCGTCGCTTGGGGGCCTCCTCAGGGCCTCTTGGGGGCTTTTGGGGCCTCTCAGGGGCCTCTTGAGGCCTCCTGGGGGCTTCTTAAGGCCGAGGGCTCGAAGTTTTGTTTTGTGTTCCCCCTTTGGGGCATCGCTTGGGGCCCTCTTGGGCCCCTCTTGGGCCGTCTTGGATGCCTGTGGGGCCGTCTTGGAGCCCTCTTGGGCCATCTTGGGGTCTTCTTGGGAGCTTCTTGGGCCCTCTTGGGGCGATCTTGGGGGCCTCTTGGGCCGTCTTGGGGCGTCGGGAAGCCGAAAAGATGGACACGCCAAAATCTGCCCAAGACCTAAGGTAAAAGTAATGAATGTTGCCTCTTGGGGCCTTCTGGGGAGTGCTCTTGGAGGCCTCTTGGGGCGTCTGGGGGCCATCTTGGCCGTCTTGGAACGATCGTGTGGCATCTCGGAGCACTCTTGAACCATCTTGGAGGGCTCTTGGCGGCCTCGTGGCCCTTCTTGGGGCTCTCTGGAGGCTCCTCGTGAAACCCTCTCTTGGGGTGAATTCGTTGGTAAATGTTGGAGCTATCCTGGACCCATTTGGGCTCCCCCTCGAGCGTTTTCGGGCTCCTCCTGAAACCGTGTTGGGCTGAATTCGTTCAAAAATCTTGGAGCTATCTTGGACCCGTGTGGGCTCCTCCTGGAGCGTTTTCGGGGTCCTCCTGAAACCCTCTCTTGGGGTGGATTCGTTGGTAAATCTTGGAGCTATCCTGGACCCATTTGGGCTCCCCCTCGAGCGTTTTCGGGCTCCTCCTGAAACCGTGTTGGGCTGAATTCGTTCAAAAATCTTGGAGCTCTCCTGGACCCATTTGGGCTCCTCCTGGAGCGTTTTCGGGGTCCTCCTGAAACCCTCTCTTGGGGTGGATTCGTTGGTAAATCTTGGAGCTATCCTGGACCCATGTGGGCTCCCCCTCGAGCGTTTTCGGGCTCCTCCTGAAACCTTCTGGGGCTGAATTCGTTCAAAAATCTTGGAGCTATCTTGGCCCCGTGTGGGCTCCTCCTGGAGCGTTTTCGGGCTCCTCCTGAAACCTTCTTCGGCTGAATTCGTTCAAAAATCTTGGAGCTATCTTGGACCCGTGTGGGCTCCTCCTGGAGCGTTTTCGGGCTCCTTCTGAAACCTTCTCTTGGGGTGGATTCGTTGGTAAATCTTGGAGCTATCCTGGACCCATTTGGGCTCCCCCTCGAGCGTTTTCGGGCTCCTCCTGAAACCGTGTTGGGCTGGATTCGTTCAAAAATCTTGGAGCTGTCTTGGCCCCGTGTGGGCTCCTCCTGAAGCGTTTTCGGGCTCCTCCTGAAACCCTCTTTGGCTGAATTTGTTGGAAATCGCATAAGACAACATGTATTCTCGCTTATGGGGGCTTTCTCGGGAGGCTTCTGGGTGGCCGCTAGGGGAGTCTTGACAGCGTCGTGGCCCGTGTGGAAGCCTGTTGCCTATGGGGGCTCTTTTGGGAGGCCTCTTGGTGGCCTCGTGGGGACTCTTAAACGCGTCGGGTAGTTGGCATTTGCTTGCGTGCTGGTGGGGGCATTTGGGGAGCCTCTTGGGGCCGCTGGGGGGCCTCTTCAGCGTCGCTTGGGGGCCTCCTGAGGGCCTCTTGGGGCCTTTTGGGGCCTCTCAGGGGCCTCACCTGGGGGCTTCTTAAGACCGAGTGCTCGAAGTTTTGTTTTGTGTTCCCCCTTTGGGGCACCGCTTGGGGTCCTCTTGGGCCCCTCTGAGCCCCCTCTTGGGCCGTCTTGGATGCCTCTGGGGCCGTCTTTGAGCCCACTTGGGCCATCTTGGGGTCTTCTTGGGAGCTTCTTGGGCCCTCTTGGGGCGATCTTGGGGGCCTCTTGGGCCGTCTTGGGGCGTCGGGAAGCCGAAAAGATGGACACGCCAAAATCTGGCCAAACCCTAAGGAAAAGTAATGACTTTTGCCTCCTGGGGCCTTCTGGGGAGTGCTCTTGGAGGCCTCTTGGGGCGTCTGGGGGCCATCTTGGCCGTCTTGGAACGATCGTGTGGCATCTCGGAGCACTCTTGAACCATCTTGGAGGGCTCTTGGCGGCCTCGTGGCCCTTCTTGGGGCTCTCTGGAGGGCCACGGGGGCGGCGCCCAGGAGGAAAACCATCTCTGACCCGACCCTGCCGGGGATCGCCCAGGGTACTTTTCGTCCGTGGACCCCAGGGGCCGCCCCGCGCGCGCGAAGTGGAAGTATTATTTAGCAGTTACCGGAGATCTTAGCACGCCTCTGGCCCGTTGGGATGGCGAATTATAGCAGTTTAGCCGTAGCAGCAAAACTAGTAGTAGTAGTAGTCGTAGTAGAAGTAGTAGTAGTAGTAGTAGTAGTAGTAGTAGTAGTAGTAGTAGTAGTAGTAGTAGTAGTAGTAGTAGTAGTAGTAGTAGTAGTCGTCACAGAAGTACTAGTCGTAGTAGAAGTAGAAGTAACAATAGTAGTAGTAGTAGTAGTAGTAGTAGTAGTAGTAGCAGCAGCAGTAGCAGTAGCAGTAGCAGTAGCAGTAGCAGTAGCAGTAGCAGTAGCAGCAGTAGTAGTAGTAGTAGTAGTAGTAGTAGTAGTAGTAGTAGTAGTAGTAATAGCACAAGTAGTGGTAGTAGTAGAAAAAGAAGTAGTAGTTGTGGTGGTAGTAGTAGTAGTAGTAGTAGTGGTAGTAGTAGCGTTCGTCGTTGTAGTAGTAGTAGTAGTATCAGTAGTAGTAGTAGTAGTAGTAGTAGTAGTAGTAGCGGTAGTAGTAGTAGTAGTAGTAGTAGTAGTATGAGTATGAGTATGAGTCGTAGTAGTAGTAGTAGTACTAGTAGTAGTATCAGTATCAGTAGTAGTAGTAGTAGTAGTAGTAGTAGTAGTAGTAGTGGTAGTAGTAGTAGTAGTCGTAGTAGTGGTAGTGGTAGTGGTAGCCGCAGCCGTAGTCGCATCAGCTGTTGCATTTTATCGTACTAGTAGTAGTAGTAGTAGCAGTAGTAGTAGTACTACTACTACTACTACTAGTACTAGTGGTAGTAGTCCTAGTAGTAGTTGTAGTAGTTGTAGTCGTAGTAGAAGGAGGTGTAGTCAAAGTAGAAGTAGATCTAGTAGAGATAGTAATAGTTATAGGAGTTATGTTTTGTAGTGGTAGTAGTAGTAGTAATGGTAGTAGTAGTAGTAGTAGTAGTAGTAGTAATAGTAGTAGTAGTAGTAGTAGTAGTAGTAGTAGCATTGGTAGTCGTAGTTGTAGTAAGAGCGGTAGTAGGTGTACTCAGAGTCATAAGAACGTTAGTAGTAATTGTAGGTGCTGTAGTAGCCGTAGTAGTAGTAGTAGTTGTAGTAGTAGTAGCAGTAGTAGTAGTAGTAGTAGTAGCGGTGGTCGTAGTAGTAGTAGCACATGTAGTCACAATAATACCCGTGCCCGTACGTGTACAAGTACTAGCGGTATATTGATGTTGATAGTAGCTGTGGAAGTCATACTAGTAGTTGCTGTCGTCGTAGTAGTAGTTCTCTTCGTTTCAGTAATATGAGTAGTATCAGCCGTAGATAGAATAAGTAGTGGTAGGCATAGTAGTCGTAGTAGGAGTAGCAGTAGTACTAGTAGTAGTAGTAGTAGTAGTAGTCGTCGTAACAGTAGTTGCAGTAGTAGCAGTAGTAGTAGTAGTAGTAGTAGTAGTAGTAGCAGTAGTAGTAGTAGTAGTAGTAGTGGAAGCCGTAGTAGTAGTAATTGTTGTTGTAGCCGTCATAGTAGTAGTAGTAGTCCTGGTAATACTAGTCGTAGTAATTGATGTAGTAGTAGTAGTAGTAGTCGTCGTAGTCGTAGTAGTCGTAGTCGTAGTCGTAGTCGTAGTCGTAGTACATGTATTGGTCGTTGTAGTAGTAGTAGTAGTAGTAGGAGTAATAGTAGTAGTAGTAGTAGTAGTATTAGTAGTAGTAGTAGTAGTAGTCGTAGTAGTCGTAGTAGTAGTAGTTGTTGTTGTCGTATTAGTAGTATTAGTCATCGTAGTAGTAGTAGTAGTAGTAGTAGTAGCCGTAGAAGTAGTAGTAGTCGTAGTAGTAGTAGTAGTAGTCGCCGCCGTAGTAGTAGTAGTAGCAGTAGTGGTCGTAGTAGAGGTTAGAGACGAAGTAGGAGTTCGAGTAGTAATCTTAGCAGCAGTAGTAGTAGTAGTAGTAGTAGTAGTACTAGTAGTAGTATTAGTCCTAGTACTAGTAGTAGTCGTCGTCGTCGTAGTAGTAGTAGTAGTCGTAGTAGTCGTAGTCGTAGTCGTAGTCGTAGTCGTCGTAGTAGTCGTAGTAGTACTAGTACTAGTACTAGTACTAGTACTAGTAGTAGTAGTAGTAGTAGTAGTAGTAGTAGTAGTAGTAGTAGTAGTATTAGTGGTAGTAGTAGTAGTAGTGCTACTACTACTACTACTACTACTACCTACTACTACTACTACTACTACTACTACTACTACTACTACTACTACTACTACTACTACTACTACTACTACTACTACTAACTACTACTACTACTACTACTACTACTACTACGAGAATTAGTAGTGGTAGTAGTAATCGCAGCCGTTGAAGTAGTAGTGCATCGTTTTGGCGAGCTTCCCCATGATGGGGTCCCGCTCACGTGGCGGCCCCCTAATGGGGATCACTGTTCGGGTATACCAAACGGCGGGCGCTGGCGGATGCTGTAGTGCATCTTCTTGGCGAGCGGCCTCATGAAGGGGCTTGCTCTCTAGACTCTGGACGGCCCCATGGCGAGCGCACTGTCGGGCGAGTGTGCCGGGCGCCTCGCGCCGAAGTGCGGCGTCCCGGCGCGTGGGCCCATGACGGGGTCCATTCAGTTATGCCCAGAAGTCACGGATGGGCTGGTGCACCAAAAAAAGCACGGAATGGCCAGCACAGCCGATCAATCGGGGTGCATCGCCCTGGCGAACGGCCCCATGAGGGGTCTGCTCCCTTGGCGGCCTGAAGATTGGATGCACTGTCGGGCGGCTGGCGCCGGATTGCGTCGTCTTGGCGAGCGGCCCCATGAGAGGGCCTGCTCCCTGGTCGGCCCCATGATGGCGTGCGTTGGGCGAGTTAGCCAGGCGGCCCGCGCCGGAGCGCATCGCCCTGGCCGGCCCCATATCGAGGCATGCCCCGCGGGCGGCCATCTTGATCGGGCGCCCTTGATTTCGAGCGGGGGCTAATCGATTCATCATCTCACTCCGAGGTAATTTCAATCGTTGCACTTGCCGTCGGAAGCCGAAACGGTAAATCTTGTGCGTTTCATTTTCTCCGCGCTGACAACCTGCCTCATTGCGAGCGGAAGCATCCTGCGTGCATGCGGTGCTCCAGAAGCATTTGGCTTAGCATCCACGAGACGTTCAAGGTCAACAACGTCGCGCGCTTGCACGCGGAGGCGGGGACTCATCTCCCCTGCGGCGCGTTGGCGGAAACGCCGCGCCTTCGTGGAGGTCCGGGACGCTCCCCGCGCGTGTCTCGAGGGTGTCCCCCGTTGGATTCCCGAGATGGGCATCCAGGTGCACGGGCAGAAGCGGGCGAATTTCGTCGCGCTGCACAAGGATTTCTGGATAACCGATTTCATAATGCCCCACGGAAGTTTTTGGGAGCGGTTGGACGGAAATTTCACGATACACGAAGTCATTTTGCCATGCGCAATCGGCGAGATCCGGGCGAATTCGCAGCGCATCCAGCGACCTGTCGACGACCGCCGATCAGCTGTTGAAGGCCCCCCAGGAGGATCTGCCGTCGTAGGTGGTCCTCGTGGACCATGCGATTTATCGGATCACCTCCTTGTACATAGCCTGCGAGTGCAAGGGCCGCCTCCGCTTCGGCCATGTCGCGGGCTCGCTGGCGCAAGGCGACGTTACCTGGGGCCCTTTCACAGTTTTGAAGGAGCTCGACCCAAGATCGACCAGTGCTTCAAACAAAAGTGCACGAAATTCCGGTCGAGTTCACGTCCGCGCACAGGTCGTGCGCGTCCGCGATGTGCGAGTTTTTTTTTTGTGTGTTTCTTTCTTGTCTTTTTTTCCCCTGCCTAGGCTCTGCCTAGAAGGGTTCTTACTCTCTAGCTTAAAGGGGCCGGGCAGTGGAAAGCGCCCCGGGCGGTTCCCCCAGTCCCCGCCCCGCGGTTCCCCCCAGTCCCCTGGGAGCTTTAGCAGCAGCTTTTTAGCTTTAGCTTAGCTTTAGCTTAGCTGCTGCTCAGCTTTAGCTTAGCTTTAGCTTAGCTGTAGTTTAGTTTTAGTTTAGTTGTAGCTTAACTTTTCGCTCAGCGTTTTCAGCTTAGCTTTAGCTTAGCTTTAGCTTTAGCTTTAGCTTTAGCGCTAGCTTAGCTTCAGCTTAGCTGTTGCTTAGCTTTAGCTTAGCTTTAGCTTAGCTTCAGCTTAGCTTTAGCTTAGCTTTAGCTGAGCTTTAGCTTAGTTAGCTTTAGCTTAGCTGTAGCTTAGCTTTAGCTTAGCTGCTTCTCAGCTGCTGCTCAGCTTTAGCTTAGCTTTAGCTTAGCTTTAGCTTGGCTTCGGCTTAGCTTTAGCTTAGCTTTAGCTTAGCTTTAGCTTAGCTTTAGCTTAGCTTTAGCTTAGCATTAGCTTAGCCTTAGCTTAACTTTAGCTTAGCTGTGGCTTAGCTTTAGCTTAGTTCCAGCTCAGCTTCAGCTTAGCTTTAGCTTAGCGTTACTGTATCAACTAATGCTGCTTTCCTAGGGGTTCCAACTCCTAGGTAGGGTCGCACTGGGATAATTTGTTTTTCACAACCGTCGTTGCTTGTGGTCGGTCGGAGATGCGGATGGAGCGCCAGTCTTCTGGTGGCAGCCCGCCAGCGCCGAGAACAATCATGCCGGGCGTCAGCTGGAGAGGCAGCGGCAGCAACGTCAGCAGCAGCGCGGCCACCAGCAAGGGCCAAATTACCCGAGCCCCTCACGCGGAGCGGCAGGCGCTCTGCAAGGAGGGCCGGCCGAAGGTGGATAAGACATGCCGTTTCTTCACGTCGGCGGGCTGCCGCCGCGACGACGGTCGCTCCTCCTGGCGCGTCTGCCGGGCGCGCGGGAGTGACGAGCACCCGCGGGCGGAAAGGCGCCACTAGGGCTGAGCGGTTGCCGCGTCGCTGGCACGGCGAGCGCCTTGCGCCCCGACTTTGGCCGCGGCCGCGACGCGCGAAGCCCCTGGCCACGCCCTGATGGCGAATGGCCGGCAAGCGGCTGGCGCGTCGCGGCCGCGCGCGGTTTCCCGGCGCGCTTGGCGCTCTGGGGTCGACGCCCCAGCTGACTTCATAGCGCCGCCAAGTCGTTGCTTCTATTATCCCCGCACTTCTCCCACCGCGACCACTGCGTCTTGCCCCTCGCCGGCGTCGAGGATTTTGCGGGGGGCAATCGACGCGTTTGTTTGGCCCCTGATGTTTTCAACCAGTTGCTGCGCCCAGCGAGGCGCCAGCTTTGTTCGGCCCGGCCTGCCGCGAGCTGCGCGGGCGGAATATCAAACCCGCAGCACAGGTGCTCCGAGGCGTCTCTGGTCGCCGGCGCACCCGCGCGGCCCCTCGGACTTCTCTGGCCCGCGCCCTCGGCGAAAGTCGAGGCGGCGAATGCCTTATTGGGCGGGATTCTGGCCTTCGTCACGGCGCCGGCAGCGCGCTGGCCCACGGGGCCACTGCGCGCCCAGGGCGCTAGACGCCGTGGCGCGACATCGACGTCAGGGACACAGTGCTCCAGAGCGGCGCCTGCAAGGTGAGTCGCGACGCGCGCCAGCGAGAGGCCCCGTGCATGGGTCGGGGGACTCAGAGCGGTTCGACGGCGGCGCGCAGGGCGCGGCGCCCCAGGCTGCAGCGACGCGTTTTCCGCGCGCGGGGCCACCAGGGCAACCCAGGGGCATGCCGCGAGCGAGTTGCCGAGCGGCCGGCGCCTTCTTTCTGCGCCGTCCGGAGAGGCCAGGGCCTCCCGCGCAGCGGCGCGCGTCGTTGGCCGAAGTCTCCGCCCTCGCCGCCGAACGCACGCGCGCGCGGAGAGACAGCGCCGCGCTGCGGCTGCGCGCGGCCTGCGAGGGCCCCGTCGGGCGAACCCGTTGACCGCGGGCCCGCGGCGGCGCGCGCCCGCCAGCGTCGGGGCTGGATCGCGCGACAGCCGGACCTCATGCAGAGCCTTCCCGACCTTCGCGGCAAGATTCTGCCGTGGCGCAGCGGGCGAACCGTGCCACGCGGAAGGGCCGGGGGGGGTCGCTCGGGCAAGCGGGGCGAGCTGCCCCGAGCCTCGCTTGGACGGGGCTACGGACATCTCGGCGTCCAGCGGTTTCTTCGCGATGGTCGCCGCCGAAAGGACATGCCCATTGGGGGCGTCAGTGGCGCGGCCCTCGAAGCGCCGGCGGAACTCCGGCAAGCGAGCTCGGCGCGGCGGCCTGGGTCGCCTCACGAGTGCACCGCCCTTCCGCGAAGGAGGTCGAGTTGCCCCGGTCTCGGGCACCTCGCATCCCCGGGCGGGCCCCAGCAGCGGCGGGGCCACGGCGACACGGGCGCGCCGCGCGGAGCGGCTCTAAGCAGGTGCCCCCGGGCGAGATCTTCGCCATCAAAAACGCGGTCATCCGCGGGCTTTGCTTCAACAACGTCGTCAAATACAAGGCCGCGTGCCAGTTGGGCGAGTTCGCGCGCCCGTCGCAGCGCCGCGCCCTCGCTCGCGTGGCCTCTGCTGCGGACGCTGGCCGCATCGAAGATC
The DNA here is from genome assembly GCA_963575745.1 of Prorocentrum cordatum. Taxonomy (NCBI): domain Eukaryota; class Dinophyceae; order Prorocentrales; family Prorocentraceae; genus Prorocentrum; species Prorocentrum cordatum. The sequence goes on along the minus strand of CAUYUJ010020582.1, from coordinate 515,791 downwards.
TCGTGGCCGGCGCGCCGACTGTCGGCGCCGTCGCGAGGTCCGGTCGGCGGCCGACCATCTCGCGCACCGCGGTGCCAGAGACATCTGAGTGCGACCTGAGTCGCCGGGCCTGGGAGAGCCAGGAGCGCGCCTTGAAGACGACGGCAAGGTCCACTGATCGGGGGGGCAGGCAGGACCAGTGGAGAGCCACCATCAAGGACGCCGGTCGTAGCCATGGCGTAGGCCAATTCCGCGCGCGCCGCGACGTCGGCGCTTTCTTGGGGGCTGTGCGTTTAGATCCCTACCGAGCAGTTCGGCGCGGTGCAGCAGCGGAAGACTCGAGGCGTTGACAACGCAGCTGTGCGTTCAGGGTCAATCTCTTGGCGGCGAGGCTCGGCAGCTTGGAATTGACCGGGCGCGCCCTGGGCGACGGCCGCACGCGCCAGTCGCTTCCCATCGCGCCGCATCACTGGGGGGGCGCGGCGGTTGCATTCGTCGAGCCAGAGACAGTCCAGACTGCCTTCTTCGTGATGGTCGGCCACAGCTGCGGCCTTCTAGCCGCCGTCTACTACGCCAACGCGAAGGCGGCGCTCATCGCAGACTCCCTGCGGGGGCGTTGCAAGGTGGCGGCCAGGAATGAAGCCCCGACGACAAGTTCGGGTTCGCCTCCGGCGCGGCGGCCCCGAATGATATTTTGATCGCCCAGGGCCTTCGCCAGTGGCTCGGTGTAGATTTCGCTGAGGAGAAGGCGCGTTGCTGCGCGGGCCCCGTGGCCCTCGGCTTCGGTTGCGATCTCCTCAGCGAGCAGCCGCTCATCGCCTTCGCGGAGCGCGAGGAGGACAGCTGGCGCGCCGTCGGCGACGCATTGGCCATCGGCATCCTCGCCCCAGCTTTCGCCGCGAAGCTCAAAGGGCGCCTGGGGCGCGTGGCCGCGCGCGTCTGGGGCTGCGTCGGGGGGGCGTTCCTTCGGGCGCTCTCCGAGCGTCAGCGCGGCGGGGGGCGCGTCGTCAACCCCGCCAGTGCAGGGCCGTTGCGCTTGCGGCGTAGCTTCGGCGCGGCGGCCGGCCTCGAGGCCCGGTGCCTGCGGAGGGCGCGTCGTTGGATTGCGTCGCGTTAACAGACGGGTTCTACCCCGACCCCCTGGGGCCTGGAGGCGACCGGGCGCCGCGCGTCGGCCGCCTCGCGCTGGGGAGAACGACGGGGGCGAGTTTCTGCGGCAGCTTGGGCGACCCAGAGTCCTTGCCCCAGAACGGACGCAGATCGAACGATCGAAGACTTCGCCGCCGTTTTGGTCGTCGAAGACTTCCGCCTCGCCGCGGGCGAGAAGAAGGCCATCCTTTACATGGGTGCAGAGCCAGCGCAGGTGGTTTTCGAACAGGGATGACTTGCGCTCGCTCGCGGTTCTCTCCTGGCAGCTGCGCGCAGAAGCATCGGTCGCCAAGCGCGTCGGCCGCGTCCCGACAGACGCGAACCCGGGCGACGGCGCTTCCAGAGGTGACTTCGGCGGCTTGGTTCAGGCTGGGGCGCAGCGGGCAGAGATGGCTCGGGCCTGGCCGGTGGCTTCTCGGGCCTGGCCGGTGGCAAATCGGCCGTCGGACGCAGCGCGCGGGGTCGCGCGCGCGCGGTCGCCCGCGCGGCGGGCCGGCGATGCCGGCGGGCGCCCTGAGACCAATGCTCGACGCGAGGTCAAGCCTGCGCGCGCCCCCCTGTCAAGCGTGCGACTTACCTAA
>CAUYUJ010020582.1:496582-506582 GCA_963575745.1 Prorocentrum cordatum | reverse complement strand
GCTTGTGTAGTCGTGTGATCCTCTGTCTACATGGTCACGCAGGACGCTCCGGAAGGGCTCTGTATTCGAAGAGTCGAGGATTCTTGACGCTTCGCGTATCTCCACCAGTTGACACGCCCTCTGGACTTTTCTTTGCGGGCCGCCGAACAAAAAAGTATCTCCACCAGTCATGTGCGCGCTCCTGGACCTGGTCCCTGGCAGCTGCAGCCCGCACCCCCCCTCACGCTGGCCCGCCCGCCGAGGCGCTGCTGAGGTCGCCAGCCCGTCGGCGTTAGGCCATTCGGCTCTTGCGCGGCCCACTCGGACCTTACTCGCCGCTGGCGCCCTCGCCTGCGGTTGCGACAAAAAAGTATCCCCACCAGTGCTTGCACGGCGTTCGAGTCGCTTCGCGTGCCCGCGTACCGAAAGGTATCCCCACCAGCTTATCCAGCACGGATGCCCAGGCGAGTTGCATCGATCAGGGAAAAGGTGGCAGCACGCGGAGGAACAAAGAGAGGGGGCAGCCGTCAAACCGAAGTTCGCGATCTGCCTGGGCAGGCACATGGGTCAATCATAATCGCCCTCGCAGATCCCTCGACATTGGAGCGCTTTGGCAGTTTACCTGGGCCGGCTTGGGCCTATTTTGGAGCTTCAAGGACAGATCAGAATCGAAAAGACAAGATGCAACACACATTGATGTTACCCAGATTTGGAACGGAATTTGGTCTCTTGTCGGCCTTCCTGGGAGGCTCCGTAACAATTCGGGGTCGCGGGGATGTGTTGGGGCCTCTTGGAGGCATAGCGGTGGCCATCGTGCGCCATCTTGGGTATCTTGAGCCATCTTGGAGGCCACCTTGGGCGCTCTGATGCCAGCTCGGAGCAGTGTTGGCCCAAGCGTCACCCATGGATATCCCGATGTTCATAAATCTTTGAAGAAAAGCATGCTGTTCAACGACCTTGGCTTTGAGGAAAGGGGGTGTCGTTGATTAGCGCTGCCCCTCTTGGGCCCCAAGAATCGTTTGTTGGGGCGTCATTGGGCCGCCCCTGGGCCGCTCTTGGGCGTTATTGGGGCCCTCCTGGAGCCATCGTGAGGCTTCCAAAGCCGATCGGAAACGGAAGAGCGAGAGAGGAGGAGGAGGAGGAACGAGGAGCGATGAGAGGGGGAGGATGAATGGATGATGATGAGGAGGAGGAAGAGGAGGAGGAGGAGAGGGCACACATGTATGGTGTTCTTGTGGTTTGGCAGGGCGGGGGGCCTCTCGGGGGCGTTCTGGAGAGGCTCTGTGGCCACTTGAGGCCATCTTGGAGCAGTCTTGGGGCCTATTGGAGCCATCTTAGAGGCCATCTGAAGCCATCTTGAGTACCTGAAGCCATCTCAAAAATAATATGAAGTTTTCTGGGGCCCTCTTGGAGCCATCGGGGGCCAAAAGAAATCTTCTGACACCTCGCCTCCTCCCCGTCCAGACCCAGCGGTAAGGGGTAGAGGGGGGGGGGTAACCGCTCCCCGAAGTGGAAGAAGGGGGGTGGAAGAGCAACCGCCATCAACCACCGACGCTCTAAAAGGCTGGTGGGATTTGGATGCTCGCACTCGGCGGAAGACAATGGAAATTAATCAGATATTGGTTCGCCGGCGGAAAGCAGCGGAAGTTGGCGGAAGTAGCAGTGGATCCCCAAGAGAGGTCAATGTCAGGGCACCCGTGGGTGCTGGGGAGTCGGCCACTGGCAATATCGAGATCTCACGGCGAGTGTCTTCGCAGCCGGCAGCTTCCGTGACCGCAACCAGGCGACACATTTTGGGCCGACGGCAACTGCCACCAGGTCATATTGAGACATTTCGGGCCGACGGCATCCGGAGCCGCGTCCACCCCAGCGTCTCGGGCGTTGCGCAATGGGGGGGGATCAAGGGGGGGGGGAGAGACGTGCACCTGTCGTGCCCCAGGCAGGCGCAATCGTGGGTGTCGTATTGGGGCAATCGTGGGTGTCGTATTGGGTGTTTGTCAGGTTCCGTCGGGTCATTTTGGAGCGTGTTCTGGATCCCTCTGGGCGCGCCTTGGCCTAAGTCGGGCGTGTTCCTCTACAGGAAGAATATTCAAAAATAGTAAATAGTCCAGGGGCGTTGTTTTTGTATGTCTGGGCATCTTTTGAGTACTTGTTGAGGCTTGTTTATTTTTCGTCAAAAATCCGCCTGCAGGGGGACACGCCCGACCTAGCTCTGGGCACGCCTTGGCGCGCTCTTGCGCCAGCTTGGGGCCGTCTTGGAAGCTCCTCGGGGGACGTTTGGGGACCCTCTTGAGGCCTGCTGTGGCCTCGCGGAGGCCCTCTACAGGCCTCTTGGGCCAGCATATGGGCCAGTATGGCCTCGTCCGGCTCAGCATCACAGTTGTCATCATCACTATCTGCATCGGACCACAGCGCACGGATCAGCCACCTCGACGTTCGTCGCTCCGCCGTGTCCTGAGTGAGGCTCGCACCCGAAACAGCTTTCTCTTCTTCCCCGCGTGTGTTTTCCCGCCGCTCGGCCTCGCCTCCCCGCCCGTCCTCGGCTCTTTAGGGTCTCTTTGGCATCAGGGTCTGCGGCCGCGCGCCCCGCAGATCGCACGTGTGCTGGGCGACTGACGCCACTGCACCGAGTGCGTAGTGCTCCGCGGTGCACATCCGCTATCGCAGCGGGCAGAGGGCTCCCGTACCGTCCCCGATTTACCCCTCCCCCCTGAGCCCCGATTCTGTTTAGAAAATATGCATCCTCACCACATCACCATCACCATCGTCATCATATCATCATCAGAAACATCAACATCATAATCATTATCATAATCAGCATCACCTTCGTCATCATCATACAGCGACTTGTCGGCATTTGTGGCAACACCGCGGCCGTATTCCCTTGCTCAAGTTCTAAAGGAACGCAAGCATTCATTCTTTGCGCGGGTCAACGCCGACCTCACAGTGCCCTCTCCGCTGCCATCACCGTACGCGGCAGCGCGACGCCCTCCTCCGATCGCGTCTGCTCTCCTGCGCTGGCCTGCCCAGCGGTGGAGTGCCGCTGCTCGACTGGCGAGGCTCGCTGGCTTCTGCCCAGCCGTCAGGCTGGTCAATCGAGTTCGTGGTCGTGCTCGTGGTGGGTGGCTTCGCGTACGGCAGCGTCGTTGGCGGCTACTGGGTCAAGAGCTCGCTGACGGCCCCCCTGGTGCAGCCTGCACCCGCTCCAGCATCGCTTCAGGAGGCCGCGGACACTCTCGACCTCGCGAGCGCGGCGACTACCCAGGCGAGGAAGTTCCGCCTTCAGGCGGAATGGCTGCTCGCACCGCTGGACAGTTCCACTACTTCTGGTACAACGTCGGGGCGGCCGCTCTCCTCCACGAGAGACTCACTCTGCTGCCTGGGTACATCCTTACCCCTGACGATGAGGTATATGCTGAGAGCGACGCGGCAGGTGGTGACTTGAGAGCTGTGCATGACTCGGCGGGCCAGGGCGTCGCGATTGTAGGCGTCGCCGCCAACAAGCTCGACAAGTTTTGGCGGCTGCCGTCGGCAGCCGTCGCCTGGGCTGCTGCGCGGAGCTGCGTCGCCCAGGCCCATGGGCCTCTGGCGCGTTCGCCCTTCATCCTCGAGCTCAGCGCCGACAACGTGTTGGGCGTCTCGAAGGGGGCCCTGGCCGTGTTCGACCCGCTCGGAGCGGGCCCCGCCGCCGCAGCGCCTGGCGCCCCGGCCTTGGCTGGCGCGGCCGCGCCCCCCGCGGGCGCCCCTGGGCCGCCGGCCGCGTCTGCCGCTACGCCTGTGAGCGGGCTGGGCGCGCTGGCCGCGGCGCTCGGCGCGGGGGGGGCCGCCCTGCCTGCCGCCGCTGGCCCTCCGGGCGTCGGCGCCGCCGCCGCGGCCCCCGCGACCCCAGGCGCCGCAGGGTCTGATCCCCGCGTGCTGGCCACCGACCTCGACGCGCGGGGGGCGCGGGACATGCTTGTCAGGGGCGCTGTCAAGCGCCAGACCGAGACCCCCCGCGCCGACTGGCCCGTGAAGGGCCTGACGACCACGATGCGGGTGCTCCACTTCATGCTCCCCATGGCGGACGGGGCGACGTCGTGGCTCAACCGCTGGGTGGCCATGAAGCAGGCCTCAGAGACGGACGACACCGACAGGCTGTACGAGACGCTGCGCCGTGTCGTCGAGACCTTGCGCTGCCACGACCAGCTGATCATCTGCGGGCTGTCTTCCTACGAGTTCCTATCGCGGCAGCTGCTGATGGTGGAGGGGCGCTTCTTTGAGGAGCGGGCGCGCAGGACTCACCCTGGGCCCAAGCCCAAGGGCCAGGCCAAGGACGGCGCCGCGGCCGCGGCCGCCCACATTTCCTCCGAGATTGGCCACTTCCTCGGCACTGGAGAGACGTTGGGCAATTTATGCATTCCCCCACCCTTAATGGATTGGTTTGCTGAGCAGATGAAGAGTGAGGCTACCGTTGCGAAGGAGCGCCGCAAGGCTCGCGAGGAGCGGGCCTTGCGGCAGCCATGACGTTCCCGAAGGACGCTGGTCAGGGGGGGGCCTCACGACGCGCCACCTGCTCGTGAGCCTGGCCAGCTTGGCCCCGAGCCCGTCGAGGCCCCACCTGGCCTGGAGTTGCCCGCGCGAGGTGACCATCGCCAGCGAGACGTTTTTCCGCTTCCTCTTCTTCCAGTGGATGGGCGTCGCCATCTTCCGCTTGGTCGCGGGGCTCGTCTGCGCGCCGCCAAAGGCGCGGGCTGGAGAGAGTGGTGCAACGAGGGGTCGTCTGCTCTCAGCTGGCTCCACTGCGGCAAGGGCGAGCCTTCCATGCCTGACGAAGGGGGGCCGCCGCCCGCGGCCCAGGCAGCCGCTGTGGACTACATCGCGGGGCTGCACCGCGACTTCGAGCTGCCCGCCGCCTACTCGGAGAGAGGCCGCGATTGCGAAGCATCCCTCGTAGAGATGCTCGCACAGGCACCTGGCTACGCTGGTGGCAGCGGTCGAGTGCGCCCCTACAGCATGCCGCTTGTGGCCTGGCCCGAGTCGACGAAGGCAGTCTCCACCTGCGGCGTCGTCTCCGAGGCCGACTCCATCGTGCTGCAGGATTGGAGGCAGAGTATGCTGAATCCCGAGTCGGTGGCGGCGGAGCTGCGCGATTCGCTGGGGGTTATCCGCCCTTATGTCGATCCTGAGCTGCGCTTTAAGCCGAAGACCTACGCTGAGTTTTTGAAGCAGCTGGAGGCCCACGGCATGATCTCCTGGCGGGTCTCCACCGAACAGGCATCCTTCTCTACTGGTCTCTTCTTCGCGCAGAAATCAAACGGCAAGCTGAGGCTGGCGTTCGACACCAGGCTGGCCAATTGCAGTTTCTCCTGCCCACCAGCCACTCGTCTCCCCACGCCCAGCGCGCGGGCCAGCCTTGACTGTGACGACAGTTTTCATTTCGCGCAGGGCGACATTCAGTGTGCTTTTTATCATTTACGTTTGCCAGCTGGCATGGAGTCGCTGTTCTCTCTGCCTCCGATAAACAACAGATTCGTCGGCCTCAAGTCGGTCAACGGGGTTCGTCTTGGCATCAACGACTGCGTCCAGCCTCTTGTCACGGTCGTTCCCATGGGATGGAGTTGGGCCCTTCACTTGTGCCAGATTGCGCTGACGAGAGCCCTGTCGGATGTCGGGTTCGGTCGCGACGATATGATTCTGGATGGGGGCTGCCCGCGACCCTTGGTCGCTGAGAAGGACGCGGTGTGTGCAGGATTCGTTGGCAACTTCTGCGTCGTATCCAAGTGTGCCGAGACAGCCACGTCCCTGGCGCGTGCCGTTGCTGACCTTCTCACGGCCCGCGGGCTGCCTGTCTTGGAATTCCCCCCTGCGGTCAGTAAGGGGGTATTCACGGGCTTGGAGATCGACGGAGCCTCTGGGATCATTCGTGTTCGTCCTGACCGCCTCGCTCGCAGTCGTCAAGCCGTTCTCGGGCTCTTGAAGCGTGGGCGGGCCCCTGCTGGGGCCCTCAGCGTGCTCGTAGGCCACTGTACTTGGGGGATGATCCTGAGGCGCGACGTTCTGAGCATCTTTAACGCGGTCTATCGGTTCATGGGGGCTGTGGGACCTCATCCTGGACCCCTGTGGCCCTCGGTCGTCAGGGAGTTGTCGGCTGCCGTGGCCCTCATCCCGCTCTGGAGTGCCTCTACGAGGTCTCGCTGGCATTCGCGGGCCTATGCTTCTGATGCGTCGCCGTACGGGAAGGGCGTCTGTGTCAAGGAGGTCTCCCCCGCGCTGTCGTCCGAGGTCGGCCGAGTCGCCGAACGCTGGAGATATCGTCATGGGGATGCCGTGCTTGCCAGATCACGTGCCCTTGACGTCGACGGTCGTGACGATGCTGCCGACGGTTGCCGTGCCGACACATCGTATACTGCCTCTACTGCTTCGTCGTCTGGGCCCAGTGGGTTCCTCGAGGTCCCTGAGTCCATCTACGGGGCCGAGGGTTGGAAGACCATGCACTCTAGCCGTCACACCCGCCGTGGCTGCGATATCCTTCAGTACGAGGCGGAGGCCCCGGGGTTCAGCGTCCATCATGCCTCGAGGGCCCTGGGTGCTCATCATCATCGCGTCGTCTGCATCGTGGACAAGTTGGCTCTAGCTCTGTCGCTTGGCAAGGGGCGGTCTGGGAGCCGACATCTTCTCCGCGCCCTGCGGCGGATCGCTGGCGTGGCCCTCGCCTGCGGCCTGCGCCTGCTCGCGCGGTGGGTGCCGTCAGAGAGGAATGTCGCGGACAAGCCGTCGAGGGAAGGTTTCTTCGTCGGCCCTAGCTTCGAGGACGTCGGGTCGTACCTCGTCGCGCGCCGCCCGCGGATCTCCCAGGGAGGTGATCAAGGCGGCGAGGGCCAGGCGGGAACATCCTGGTCCGCTGGCGCTTCTGCGGGGCGGACTGTCGGTGCTGGAGGCCAACGCGGTCTCGGAGTCGACGGGCAAGAACTACCACGCCTCCGCCCTCCGGTTTCTGAACTGGTGCCTCTGGACCGCCAGGGACTTCAAGAACAGCGTCGAGCTCGACACGATCCTCGTGGTGTTCTTCGTCCACCTCTTCCTCGACGGGTACGACAGTGCGACGGGCCGCGTCACGATGGCCTCTCTGAAGCACCATCTGCCGTCGACGCTGATGGGCAGCCGCCCGCTGCCACGGGCCTTTCGGGCCCTTCAGGGTTGGACGAAGCTCGTGCCGCCGCAGATGAGGCTGCCGCTGCCGAGGGTCGCGATGTTCGCCATCGTGGGCGTGCTGCTGTCTCAGGGGCTTTTGTCGCAGGCGGTCTTCGTGGGGATCGCGTTCGACACGTACCTCCGCCCCAGCGAGGCCTACCGTCTCACGGCGGCCTCCCTGATCGCGCCGAGGTCGGGCGCCACGGAGGGCTACCAGCACTGGGCTCTGTTGGTGAACGACGCGGCGAGCGGGAGGCCTGGCAAGACGGGGGTCACCGACGAGAGCGTCATCGTCGACGATCCTCTCCTCTGGCTTCTCCTCGAGGCGCTTCGGCAAGGACGCCGCGCGGAGGAGAGCCTCTGGGCCTTCACGCCGCACCAGCTGCGGCGCGCTTTCGCGGAGGCCCTGGTCCAGCTCGGGATCTCCGACCAGCAGACCTCCCTCTACTCGCTGGGCCACGGGGGGGCCTCCGACGACCTCCTCTCGGGTCGCCGCACGAGGAAGGAGGTCAAGGACCGCGGCAGGTGGAGGACGGACCAGTCTCTGAACAGGTACGCCAAGCGGGCGCGCATGCAGCAGCGGCTGGGTCAGCTCGACCCTGCGCTGGTCGACTTCGGGCAGAAGGTCGAGAGCGATCTGCTGGGCCTGATGGGCGTGACCCCGAGGACGGGCATCTTGTCGCTGCCGCTGCCGCCCCTCAGGCCGGTGTCGGCGGCGGCGCCGGTGCAGGCGCCTCCCGCGATGACCGACAAGTGGCTCTTCGTGCGAGGCGCCTGTGGCTACGTGCGCGGGCGCATGCCACCGTGATGCCGTGCCTCATCATGCTCTGCACCTGTGTCCCCGACCGAGTTCGGCGAATGTGCGAGGCCCGCGGGCTCGGCACCGTTGCTGCGAACGTTGCTCGACATCGCCTCGACGACCTCGCTGGCCCTCAGGTTCTGAAGTCTCTGACTGGCTGGGTGCGCGCCTCGGCTGTGCTCGGAGTCTGGGCGTCCTTGCCCTGGGACACCTGGGCGCCAGGGGCGTCGCGTGTCCGCAAATTTGATTCTCTGCTGCACGTGAATAGAGCCTCAGAGGCCGCCTGTCGCGCCGTGCGAGTGGCAAACGCGTTGGCTGAATCCACCTTCAAATTGATTGCGGAGTGTATCTTCCGCAGAGTCCCGATCATTTTTATGCACCCTGTGTCGAGCCTCATTTGGAGGCATCCCCGCCTGTCCCCTCTCCTTGCCTCTTCCTCCTCCTCCTGCTCCCTCGATGCGTGCATGTATGCGGGGCGCGTGAGACAGCGACTCCACCTCGTCGGATGGAGCGTGCGGGATCTTGATTGCCTCGCTCGTCGTTGCCTCTGCGCCCATGGCCTCTGTGATCGCACTCTGAGACGTCACCTGGGAGGCCTGGGACGTCCAGCACTGGACGCCGTAGCTCGTGCCTCTGCTAAGGGTCTCCCCTCGGAAGTGGCCATTGCTGGCACTGAAATGATAGTGGCCGAAGCTCGTCATCTGTCCCGCGCCGCGAGATATAAGAAAATGTTTGGTCAATGAGTAATTCGGCTGTGGCCACCTGGGTAGACTAGCGTGTGGTACCGTGTCTGTGCTTCACTGCTGGCGTTTCCCTCGAGGCCGCCCTCCGCCGTTTGCACAAAGAAGAAACAAGATGGCCCCGAATCGTCCACATACAGCGACTTGTCGGCATTTGTGGCAACACCGCGGCCGTATTCCCTTGCTCAAGTTCTACCCTGGGCCCCCCCACCCACTTGAGCTTTTAATGTTTCTCCGTGTCTGTGCTTCACTGCTGGCGTTTCCCTCGAGGCCGCCCTCCGCCGTTTGCACAAGGAAGAAACAAGATGGCCCCGAATCGTCCACATCATCATCATCATCATCATCATCAGTTTCAGTGTCATCACAATAATCATACTCATAATCATATTCATTAGCATCCTCCTCATCGTCATCATCATCATCACTACCATCATCTCCAGCATCATCATCAGCATCACGATCATCATCGTAATGAGCACCAACAACATCATCATCGTCACAAGCATTGCCATAATGGTCATCATCGCCACTCTCATCATCAGCACCATCAGCATGGTCGTCATCATCCCGATCACTCACACCATCTTCGTCACCACCACCACCACCGTCATCATCAGCATCATCATCACCAACATCATCAGCATCATGTTTATCGAGGTCAGAGTAATCGACGTTATCGTCGTCGGCATCGTCGTCACAATCGTCATCATCACCGCCATGACCATCAGCAGCAGCAGCAGCGGCACCGTTAGCATCATGATCCTAAACACCAGCACCGCCCTCATTTCTATCACCTCCATTTTCGTCCGCGTCTGTACCCACGGCACCAGTCGCGTCACCATCAAACCGTCGCACTCACGACCGTCGTCTCCAACATAATCGCGTCCACTGTCCGAGCGGCCCCGCGTCACAACAGGGAACGGCTCACTGGCGCGACCGAGGGTGCCTTGCCCAGACATCGCAAACCGGAATCCACACTACATGGTGTTGCCTCCTGTCTTGTTCCGTCTGAGCCCGCGCCCCGCTGCCCCGTCTTGAGAAGCCAGCTGCGCGCCTTTGGACGTCCATCGGGGGCACGAAGTGTGCACGGGGTGGTGTGCCGTATTCAGGCTGCCTTGGGCGGTCTGGAGCAGCCAGTTGAGGGCCTTCTGGGGGACCCATCGCAGTTCGGGCACGCAGTGCGTGGGGGGTGTGCCGCATTGAGCCCCCCACCCTCCCGGTCCGCGCAAATGCCGCTGGCCATGATGCTCCACCGCTGTCTCTCCCGCCCCCCATTGTCGGCGCACCGTAAAGGGGGGGGGAAGTTGCTGTT
>CAUYUJ010020582.1:451582-494082 GCA_963575745.1 Prorocentrum cordatum | reverse complement strand
CTCCCTCCCTCCCTCCCTCCCCTCCTCCTCCCTCCCTCCCTCCTCTCCTCCTCCTCCTCCTCCTCCTCCTCCTCCTCTTCCTCCTCCTTCTCCTCCTCCTCCTCCTCCTCCTCCTCCTCCTCCTCCTATTCCTCCTCCTTTCTTTTTTGTTATCCTCTCCTCCTCCTCCTCCTCTCCTCCTCCTCCTTCTCCTTCTCCTTCTCCTTCTCCTCCTCTTCCTCTCTCCCTCCTCCTCCCTCCTCCGCCTCCGCCTCCAATTCCTCCTCTTCCTCCTCCTCCTCCTCCTCCTCCTCCTCCTCCTCCTCTTCGTCCTCCTCCTCCTCCTCTTTCCTCTCCTCCTCCTCCTCCCTCCTCCTCCTCCTCGTCCTCCTCCTCCTCCTCCTCCTCCTCCTCCTCCCCCTCCCCCTCCTCCTCTCATCATGCTCCTCCTCCTCCTCCTCCTCCTCCTTCTCATCCTCCTTATCCCCCTCCTCCTTCCGCATTCCCTTCTCCGAGGTCGCCGCCCTCCCTCTTTCTCCTCCTCCTCCTCCTCCTCCTCCTCCTCCTCCTCCTCCGCATCCTCATTTGATGTGCTATTGGGTCAGCGTTCGCTGAGCAGACTACGAGGGCGGCTTGTGGCCTTCAGCCACTGTTCTGGCAATGTCTCTACGGCGCGGAGGCAGTCCTGCGTAATGTGCGGCATGCAGACCCTGAGCCCCACGTTCCACGTCCTCGGGCTGTGCTCTCGCACGGAGCTCCCCCGTCGCACCTTCTGGGAGGCCCGTGGAGGCCCAGCCCCCTCCTCAGCGGAGGCGGCGGCTGCAGCGATCCTCTCTGCAGGCCCGACGGATGCAGGGTATGCGCAGGCGGCCCTGCTGGCGCTCTTTGTCGACAGGGAGACGGATCGCTTTTGGGCGGCCGCAGGGAACAGCTACACCCGCCTTCCCTGCCTCCTGCCTGGTGCCAGGTGGGAGGGTCGGGTCGTGCAGGGTCCTCAAACTTTCTGTTTTTCTCCTCCTCTCCTTTGGGGTGGCTTCCTCTCCCCCTTCCTGTCGCCGTCCCGCACCTGCGCCGTGCGTCGACCAGGCAGGGCAAGAGGGATCGGACGAGCCCCGGGCAGGAGCTCCCTGCCCGGCCCCCCCCCGCCCTGCGGGGAGCCCCTGAGTTGTCTCTCTCACCCCGCACCTGGTAGGGGATGGAGATTGTGATTCTGTCGTTGCGGTCTCCTCGGCTTGGTTTTTGGGTTCGCCCTTTTCTCTTGGGGGCGGGCCCTCTGGGGCCCTGTTTTCCCTGTCTCTCTGGGCGGAAAGCTTCGACAGATCCCGTCTCGTCCCCTCCAGTGCTGGTGGATTGACCTCCAGGGCCGTCGCTGCACGGACACTTCCGAGCCTGCCCCCGGGGCCGTGGTGCCATGCTAAAAGGGAGTCGCGTCCGAAGCTCCCGCACCAGCTCCATGGGAGCACAACCTACCTACCTACCTCCTTATCCCCCTCCTCCTTCCGCATTCCCTTCTCCGAGGTCGCCGCCCTCCCTCTTTCTCCTCCTCCTCCTCCTCCTCCTCCTCCTCCTCCTCCTCCTCTTATTCTTCAAGCTCCTCCACCTCCTCCTACTCCTCCGCCCTCCTCCTCCCCCGTCTCCTCCCTCGTCATCCTTCCTCACCTCCTTCTCCATATCCTCCTCCTCCTTCTCTCTCCTCTTTCTCCTTCTCCTCCTCCTCCTCCTCCTCCTCGTCCTCCTCCTCCTCTTCCTTCTCCTCCTCCCCTTCCTCCTCCTCCTTCTCCTCCTCCTTCTCGGCCTCCTCTTCCTCCTCCTCCTCATCCTCCTCCTCCTCCTCCTCCTCTCTCCCCCCTCCTCTCTCCTCCCTCCTTCCTCCTCCCTCCGCCGCCGCCTCATCAAAACCACTACCACCATCATCACCATCATCAGGTGCAACAGCAGCATCAGTCTCACCATCATCATTCTCACGATCCTTGCGCAAGCTGTCTCGAGCGCGATGCTCGTGGTTGGCTCTAGAAGGGCTCCGTTTTCGGGCAGTTCCTGAAGTCTGGATCGGGGAGCCCGTTTGTGGCCACGGCTAGCCGTGGCCAGCAAATTCCCTCAGTGTTTGTTCGACGTTCCTTACGGCAGCAGGCTGATTGCACCTTGACGCCATCGTGTGCCATTGCCCTCGCCGCTGCACGTGTCGCACGGCGACGCTTTGCTGGTCGGCCTCATCTTGCCGAAGCATTTTCTTCACAGCTCGCTGGATGCGACGCGTGGTGGGCGTCCGCTCGGCGGTTCGGCCACGTCTCCTCCCGTTTCTTTACTTTCGTTGTTTCGTTCGATTGCATGCGTTGCCTCGCCGCGCGTGCGCGATACCTTCCAAGCTCGGTGCATGACTTTTTTGTTGCTGCTCCAAAGTTCCACGCTGGTCCTCTTCGTATACGCACGAGACTACGGCTGATGTTCGAGCGGTTGCGTCAGGCGGACGCTTGCATTTCGCGCCAGGGCGATCCGTTTACGTTTTTCCAGTGGTTGGTACAACGTTTCGCGGCTAAGGTAAAATATGCCATGTGTCTGTGTGTATATCAAGTTCACGTCCCCAGGTGTTCAAAGCCGGGTCCAATGCGATCCGGTATTATTACTATGTTTTTTCATCTTTCCTCCTCCTCCTCCTCTTCTTCCTCCTCGGGACCACCTCCTCGTCCTCTTCCTCCACCTCCTCCGTCCTTCTCATCCTCCTCCGTCCTTCTCCCCCACAAGTTTCATTCTCTCTCTCTCTCTCTCCCTCTCTCTCTCTCGTTTTGGACCTCTTCCCCTCCTCTTCCAGATCGTCTCGCCCACGGGGCCTCCTCATCCGTCTCCCCCATCGACAATTATTCAATATGAATACTACTCTCCCTCTTCCCCTGATGACGGCTTGAAAGTATTAGCCCCCCCCCCGCGCACTGTTTTTTACACAGGATTCCCTGGAGTTGGGTTTTCGCTTGCGTTTGTTTCCAAAATGCTGCTCTCGCTGTGGCGCCGGCCTCATTTTAGGGCCCCGCTCGTTCCGAATCGTGCTCCCGCTGCAGCGCTGGCCTCATTTCCGTGTTTCCGCTCGTTCCGAATCGTGCTCCCGCTGCAGCGTTTGCTTCATTTCCGCGCTTCCGTTCGTTCCGACTCGTGCTCACGCTGCAGCACTGGCGTCATTTCCCGTGCCATGCCACGGCATGCAATGCAATGCTAGGTTGATGCTGCGCTCTGCGGTGCTCTTTCTACGCCATGCCACGCCGTGCTCTACAATGCATCGCGTACCCTTTTGGGATCATTGCCCTGCTCGACGTCCGACTGTGCGAGTAGAGAGGGGATCTACGCTATGGCAAGGGATGGGAGGGAGGGGTAAGATGTCAGATATGAAGCGAGCGCACCTAGCTGGAGTCACCCCCTCCGTCTCGTCCTCATATTTATCCTCCTCCTCCTCACCATCATCATCATATTCCTTGACTTCCCCGTGGAGTTCGCATACCCTTTTGTTTTCAATATTCTCAGGATGTCCGCCCGCTTTAATCCGTAGCCACGTTGGCTCAAGACTAAGCGCTGTGAGAAGCTATACGCCCGAGAACCAGCGAACAGTCTTCGGCCATTCCGTAGCCTGACTTCGAGCATTCAGGCCACCAGTCTGCGCAGAGGCCGACCTCGATTCTCGCACCCAGTAATCACGTCGATGTCTGCCCACTCCGCAGGGGCTGCATCATGGGAGGACGCGGGTATATTTCCAGTGGGCGACGCTTCCGATGACGTTGAGCTCGCCAGCCAGCCACGTGGATTTCGGGTCTTTTGCAATCAGGACCCCGTCGAGCCGATCGCATCATCACCCCGTGTGTGTTCCAGAAAGTCCTCGTGAACTGCTCGGCTCCACTCCCAGGCCCCTCGGTTCGCCCGCTCCGAACACTCCGCCAGCAGATCACGACCAGGTGGACCTGCTCCGCAGCATGGGCAACAAGCTCCCGAACGTCTGCACGAAGGATGGCACGACCAACGCGCAGAATCTGCTCGACACGCACGACGAGCACTTTGCCAACCTTGAGACGCACATCGCCAAGATAGAGGACGGCACCTCGGAGCGGATCTCCGACGCCGTGGAGGCCGCCATCGTGACAAAGTCATAGGCGCGGTTGTTGGCCTGCGAGCAGGCAGCTTGGACAGCAGCCTCGCGCGCCAGATCGCCCCCATCCTCGGTCAGTCAGCTCGTCTGTCACATCGGGGAGCATTAAGCGCCGCGCCGTTGGCGCCGACGCCCCCGCGCCAGCCACCGCCGCCCAGGGCGCCGACAAGTGCAGCATATGGATCGGAGGGTTTCCGCGCCGCCTTCTTGGCAGCGCTTTGCGCCCACGCCGAGCTCGCCCTGCAGAGCCTGGCTTTCGCCTGCCGAACCAACGTGAAGATCTATGCCAAAAGTACGCAGGTCAACTGCTCCATTCGCTTCGCCGCTTCCGAGATCGCCAGCGAAGTCGCTGAGCAGGTGAATCAGGATATCGTGGATTGGATCGACCCTCGGAGCAAAGCCGCCGCCAATCTGCGTTGTCGTTGCGATGCCAGCGCTGAAGTACGCGCGCGCCACAAGGCCCTCGGGCACCTCTGGCGGGCCGTGCTGAATCACGTGAAGGAGAGCAAAATGCGGAAGCCCACTTCCCGCGTTGGGTGCATTTGTCCTCGCGGGCTCCTCTTCATTCTGTTCTCGGATGACGACGTCGAGGTCCTGGCTTCGGCAAGGGTGGGCACCCTTTCGAGGTGAAGTTCGGGGGCTTAGAGGCCTTCGGTATCAACCGTGCGAGCGCCGACAATTTCGTCGCCCTCGCTCTCGAGCATGGGTTCGCACCGTTCGAATCGGGACGCCGATGCCTTGTCGCGCGTGGAGTTGCCGCGCAGGGTTCGCGGGCAGCCTTGCCGGGGGCGCGCAGCTAATCCCGCGGCTTCTTTTTCCAGCAGCAGCAGCAGTTCTTCCACCTCTTCCTCTTCGTGTTATTCCGGTTCCGATCCCGGGGGCAACCCCGGCCATTGCCCCGACCCCGAGCATTCCGACCTTTCCGGGGCCGCTGGCGCGATCTCCATTGCTTCCTGGACAGCGCATCGGCTTCTCCATTCAGCCCGGCCCAACCACGGGCTCGCCAGGAGGAAAATAGAAGTCGCAAAAGGCATGGTTCCCCGGCATCGCGCAGCTCTTCCAAGCAACCCGAGGGCACCATAAAGAATTCGGTTAACCTCCCCCTCAATGAGCTTCGCGGCGTCCGTGGCTTTGGGGCATTCTTTTAGGCTCGCGCTGCTGGAGGCTGCGTCGCTCTTGCAGCGAGGCACTGCGTCGCGAATTTCAGCGCGTCCGGTAGTCTGTCGCGCGGCCGGGTCGAGCCGTGCAGGTTTCGTTTTTCGGCAGCAAGGGCACGCTGCAGATCGCAAGTGTTCGCGACGCCCCGACGATCCCGACTTCTGCTCGGAAGGTTCGTTTACAGCAAGGCGTTCCAGAAGACGGCCCCGGCCTCCCAGGGTCCGCGTTCCATCGCGGCGAGACTGGGACTTCTGTCTGGAGGGGGCAGGTGCGCAGCGCGTTGCTGGAAGGCTCGCTTCAGAGGAGCATGAAGTATTGATGCTGATAGTATTCCAGATCCCCAGGTTTCCCTGTTCTTCCGCGCGGGCTCCAAGGACGAATGGTCGAGCGCATTCCGTCGCGCAGGTTCTTTGCGCGACGTTCGCGGTGCATTTTTTGCGCATCGGAACGCCCTCGAAGATTCCAAGCTGCATGCTGTGTTGCTCTTGGGGAGTCCGCGAGTCGCAGCTGCCATGGCGCTGTTTTCGAGGCAGCCCCTTCGAGCGCTGTTCGCGGGCGCAACGCGCGGCGCGCGCTGCGCCCAATCGCGCGCGGCGCGGCGCGTGAATAAGCCGGCCTCGCCCGTCAGACCGCCCGGGCATTATTTCTGGATTGCAGAATGCGTCAGAAAACGCTTCCGCACGTTTGTTGCCCAGGCGGTTCCGGAGTTTTTCAAAAAAGGAGCCCGGGCATTTTCAAACATATATATATATATATATATAAATCTGAGGGGTGGAATGCGCCCGCCGCGCAGGACATCTGAAGAGTTCTGACATCCAGATTTTTTCAAAATGGATTTTGGAATTTTTCAAAACCGACCCCAGACATTTTCAAAAACGATTATGGTATTTTTCAAAAAGTAGGCCGGACATGTTCAAAAACGCTCCCGGATTTGTTCATCTTTACCCCTGGGGATTTTTCCAGAGTCGCGCATGATTTGCTTTGCCAGGTCTTTGGAAATCCGCCGAGGCGCGCGGCGCGCGGCGGCGGGCGACGGGGCGGCGCGCCACCGCCCCCCCCCGCGCTCGGCAACGAGAAGGGGGGTCAGCAACTGCAAAATAGCCCCTTACGGGCGACCATTCGGTGGAGAATGGGTGACCGACCAGCGGCGCCAGCCAGAGTAGACAATACTCGACGCAAAGTGCACCCCCCGCGAAGGCTTTTAGAAATCCCAAAATCTCCGGAACGTATCAATAGCACGTTGTGTCAATAGATTCTTCTCGTCCTATTGTTCTCATTAAACCAGATCTAGTCAGACACGCCGCCCTTCCCGCTGCTTGGCGCGCCGAAATGATCCAGGAGATGCCTGCGCATCGCGGCGCGCAAGACGACGGCTTCGTCTCTGCCGCTCGCCTCGACCGCATCTTGCGCAGCGCGTGCGCCGCGGAGCTGCTCGACCTGCAGCCCAGCACCATCAGCGCAGGCGACCTTGCGCATCGCGGCTCCGTGCCCGATCACGCGCAGGCACGCCTAGCCCTCGCCCTTCACTCTGAGCCCCCAGGTCACCTCAAGCCTCCGAGATGGGTTTCGCGACGCCCCAACTACCCCGACGCGCGCGAGGGGACGTTCCTGGGCGCTGGCGAGCTCAGCTCTGACCCCCGGGATCGCTTCGAAAAAACAAAGGAAATTCTCTGGCGCGCCGCGAGGACTTCGACGACTCTTTGAGAGATCCGATCTGCCGAGACAGACCCCGAGAAGATCTCCTGGCGCCTGGCCCTTGCGCGCGCCGCGCGTGGAAAGAGCTCTGCACCTGCCCGCCGCGCCGACCGCGCTTGCCCCGCTCGGGGCCCCTTCCTGGGCCAGGGCGCCCCCTTCTGGCATGGCCTGGATGGCCCCCATAAGCGGATATCCACACTGCAGCGAGCACCCCTGCACCTCTTCAGCGCGAAATTCGGGCATCCGAACGCGACGAGGACTCGCGGCCCGCAAAACGTTTCGCTCGACAGCGCCAGCTTTGCCAGCGCCGTTCGGCCTGGGCCTCTGGAGGCCGTTTGATCCGCCCCGCGGGCGCGACTGATCCCCCGGGCCCCGAACACTCCGACCCCGAGGACGTCGCCAAACGCTCTTAGCTCAGCACTGGGGCGACGGGCGCCACGGCCACGGCTGTCTCCCCGACCAGCTGGAGCACGTTCGCCCGTTCGCGCAGGCCGCCCCACCCGTGCGACCATCCGTAAGCGGGCCAAGGACTCTTCGCCAGGGCCCCGGCGGGCTCGCCAACTCGGCCCGGCTGCGAGGGCGGCGCCTCTGCGCCCTCTTCGCCCCAACTCGTTGACGACGCGGCGTTCGCCGGCGCGCCTGTCGGAGAGGGCTCCAACCGCGCCCTCGCAGTTTTCCTGGCGGAGGGCGAGGCCATGCCCGACGCGTTTCAAACCTGTCGAGCTGCCGACGAGGCCCGACCCATCGCAGTCGGCATAACGCGCGCAACAAACTTGTTGCCCGGCCTTGAACAATTTTCTGGGGCACGCCTGTCAGGTTGCCTATAGGAAACACCAGGCGGGCTCTGTCAAAGGGAGATCCATGTTCGAGAACATGATTGGCATTGAGGCTAGCATGCGTCATTACTCGCGTCAATAGTTTCTACTCCACAGTGGGCGTGTTCGTTGGGACGTCGAGGCTGGCCCCCTAGCCTACCTCGCGAATATACCCAGTGGAGCATGGAGCTCCTGGGGGTCCTCGATAGGTTTCGCTGGGCAATGAAGCTTCTGCAGTCGGAGAATGGGTCCGCGCGCCACGCCCCGGCGCCGCCGCGCTCGGGCACCTGGTGCGCCCGCGGCACCGAACAGGGATGATAACGCGTCCGGCTTTATCTTCGCCGTCTGCCTCGACCCCATCCTGAGGCCCGTGCTCTCCCGCACCCTCCTGAGGCTCATGCTTCATGTTCGCCTTCTGCCTCGACCCCATCTTGATAATATGTCGGGCTCTATCTTCGCCGTCTGCCTCGGCCCCATCCTGATGCTCGTGCCCTCCCGCCCCCTCCTGATCTCTCTCGCACCGGCGCCTTCGCCGGCGACGTCGGCGTTGCGGGGGGCAGCGCGCGCGATGTGCCGGCGGCCGCTCTGCCCGCGCGGCTATTCGCAGCCGGCGGCTCAGGGTTCGCTGCGAAGCTCGAGGGGGTCCAGGTCGCCACGCCCCGCCTGCCCGACCAGGCATGATTTCTCGCGCCCGTGCGCTCGGGATTCGAGGGGGGGGGGTCCAGCTGAAGAACGCGGGAATGCTTTTTCTTCGGACTGACGATTCGCATCGATGCTCAGAGTAGGACGTCGCGGCCCGCGCCTGGGAAAAAGTACCTCGACAGGGTCGCCGCCGCCAAAGCCTCGCACCCGGGCCCTCTGAAGAGCCTGGCCAGATACAGCGCGCACGATTTCTCGACCCCCCCCGTCGTTGCCCACATCCACGCCCCCGACTCCCACAGTGGAGGCCCATGCCAAGAGACGCCCTGCTTGCCTCCAAGGTGCTTTTGGTGTCTTGGGCCCCGATGGTGTCGCTGCGAGAAGTGCGACTCTCCCGCGCCAAAAATCGATGGACGTCCTGTGGTGTCAGGGTCGGGTTTCTTGTGGAAGGTTTGTGGACTGGCCGCCATTGCGCATTCCCTCGAGGAGGCTCGGGGTCTCCAGATGCTCGCTGAAGGGGCCCGCATCGCGCGCAGACGGCTCATCTGACATCGTTTGAAGAGTCTCGGCTGCCCGACGCGGGCTCGGATTTGTTGCGTCCTTTTGCTCGCGCTGCTATGTTCCGCCTCGCCATGAATGTCAAATTCCCCTCCCCTTCGCATTCCTCTTCCTCCTCTTCCCCCCCCCCCCTCCCCCCTCCTCATCCTCCTACTCCTCCTTCCTCTTCCCCCCCCCCTCCCCCCCCACCCCCGCCTCCCCCTCCCCCTCCTCCTCCTCCTCCTGCTCCTCCTCCTCCTCGCAGGAAGCGCCAACTCGGTCCAAGGCCTTTCGGGGCCGTGCGAGCACTCTCTAGGGGCCCCCCTGCCCCGCCCGCGCCCTCCCCCACCCGCCTTCTCCGGCCCCCTCTTCTCCCTCCGCCGCCCGCGGGATGGAGGGGCTGCCGACCCGGGAGGGTGGCGCCCGCCGCCCCTATCGGCCCGCCGCCGCGCGCCGCGCCCAGGCGGCGCGGGCGCAGGGGCGGGCCGCCCAGCACCTCCTGCGAGTCTTCGCGGAGGCGCAGGCGCATAGGGGCCAGGGGCCCCCCCGCCCGGCTCGCGCCCTGCGCCAGGTGCTGGAGGCCGACCGTGAACATGGAGCTCGCCCCCCTCGCGATCAGCATCCGCGCGACGCTGATCGACCGCGAGCGGTGGATCTTCCGCGAGTGGGCTTTCCTCCGCCAGTCGTGGGCCTTCAGGCTGGCGAGCGAGCAGACCACGGGGATCTGCTCCTCCAAGATGCCCGGGCGCATCTTCGACACGCAGGTGCAGATCCTCCGCGCGAAGCGGTTCCTCCACCAGCGGCCGATCCCCCGCCAGACGTGCTGCCACCAGGTGCACCTGTCCTTCAACGTGGAGACCTTCGCGGCGCTGCGCAGCAGCCACCTCGAGCAGGCGCTAGGTATAAGAGCTGACGCTCCGCGCGCCGCATCTCCTGCCCAGTCGGCTGCTCTTGGGGCCACGCCTCGTCGTCGACGGCGCGCCAGAGGGGCGCCTGAGCCCGAGGGCGCGGAAGAGGTCGAGCGCGTGGACGACGATGCATCGACGCTCCATGGGCGTCGGTTCCCCGTCCCTTGCGATAAGGCTGATAGTGGCGCGCCCTTCTCTGTTGGCACCTCATCGCGTTGTGCTGCCGCGGGTCTGGAAGAAGGCGCGCGCGCGCCCATGGCGCTAGCGCCGGAGGCGTCATAGGGACGAAGACGAAGCCCCTCCTCAAGCCTCCGAAGAAGCCTCCTACGGATAATGCCGGCAAGGATGGTGGGCATGACGACGGCGGCTCTGTCATTTTTCCTGTCGTTGCCCAGGTGCCCCAAGCGCCCCCCTCGGAGCTCTCCGATTAAAAGGCGGAGGAGGGGCGAAGAAATGCCCAGTCGAAGGCCAGCGACAATCATCCAGTGACGCAGCCAGTTCTTTGCCCTTCCGTTCGGCGCGTGGGAGGTTTGCCAGGGCAGGGCGGAAGCATCCGAGATGCGCAAGTTGGCGAGGCGCGGAGACCAGGGCCCCAGGTTTGTTCACTGGCGCATTCGGGCCCACGGCTGGCGAGCAGGACAAATACGTTCCAAACAGTTCGTTCAAAATGGTCCCGCGGCGCCCGGGCCACCGAGGGATGACGGGGCGGGCGCCTATGACGCGCCCGCCAAGCTGGAGCCCGTTTCGAGCGCCATACCGATCGACTCCATGGGTGTGTCCACTCCGAGTGCCACTCCTGGGTCGGCGGTCTTGCCGATCAGGCCTGCCGCACGGCCGCCTGCCCGCGCCCCCGTCGGCGATCCGGTCGCGGGGCAGGGGTCGGGCGGCGCTGCTGCTGGAAGCACCCGTCCTCCGGTCGGAGCGAGGGCTGACATGGGCTCCGAGGCTCGTCGCGTGGAGGACAACGAGGTCCACGACAGTTTGCGCAGTCTCACTGGTCGAGGCGACGCCGGCGCTGAAAGTCAAAGGCACGGTGACAGACCGCACCCAGGTAGCATGGCCAATGGAGAAGCTAGCGGGGCGATGGCCGCGAGCCGAACCCATGGTGAAGCTCGCGACGCCACTCAGGCGGTGGTAAGTAGCCTAGTGGTTGTTGGGAACGTATTTGAGGGCTGCTCTCTAGCTGAGGCTGCACGCCGCGAGCTGGCCTCAGGTGCTGCCGCTGGGCCCACCCCTGGAGCCGCTAACAGCCCATGGCGAGTCTGACCGCAAAGACGGCGCGCGCCGGGTACTCCGCGAAGACATGAGGGTCCAAGTCAGAGGTAATCTGAAAACAGAAGTGCCAGGTAAGCGACGCCGTGGCCGCCCTCGTCTCGTCAAATTCTTGTCGGCCTGTGCGGCACCGTGCACGAGGTCGACTTCGTGGTCGTGGCGCGCAGCCACGAGGAGGTCCACGGGGCGCCCGTTGCCTGGGGCCTCCCGCTGGAGGGAGGTGTCGGCATGACCTTCCATCCGTACGACGAGTGGCAACATTTCACACGTGTCTGACTTGTTGCTGTTTCCCTCATGTTCTTTGCCCGGGTGGGTGACTTGTCTGGGTTGTGGGTCGCGCGAAGGAGGACGTCTACGCCCTCCCCGTCACTGGTTTCGCCTGCGGCTCCGCGTTGCTCTCCTACCTCATGCTGGGCGGGATCTTCCTGGACTCGCCCTTCCTTCCACACTTTCTTCCACCTTGCCCTCTCCGCCATCGCGGCGCGCGTGCGCCGCGCTGTCGCTCGTCGGTCGCGCCCGCGGCCTCTCGGGAGACACGCGCGAGGCGCGGCGCTCCTCCTCGCAGGAAATCGCCCCGTTGTTTAGCCAGCGCAGTGAAGACGCCACTTGTGTCGTTGCGCGGGGGGGTCGCCCTCTGCATTCGAGCCCCAGTTATACCGTCCGCCGCGGAATTCACCCCCGGAGTTCTCTCGTGCCCCCGATGCCGTTATGTTTGGCGCCCCCGAGTTCCAGGGGAGAACGGATCGGCTTCTGATTCAGCGCGCTGGTGATTCTTTTGACCGCGCTCTGTTAGCTCGCGCCGCCCGCCGGCGCCCAATCGCCGAGCCTCAGAAGGTATTGTTTCGCAGCGCGATTAAGGAGATCCTGGCCCAGGTGCCGCTATGCGAGTTTTCATCCGTTCTTCGCATGATTTGCAATGCTTGGACGACCTCCCGTAGTTTTCGTGGTCCCACCTAAGACTCAGGACTTTCTATTGCATGTGCTAGAGTGCCGCGCGGTTTCCGCCCTCCTTCCTCGTTCCCCGCCTGCTCGTCCTCGTGGGCCTGCCGTTCTGCCGTTGCCGCCGCCTTTCCGCCTCTCCCCCTCCCCGACGACCAGCTCGTCTCATTGGCGGTTGTTTGCTCGACGTTGCCTGCTGCGCTTGTCAGAATTACACGACTGCAACTCGCATCCGAGGAGCGCCGAGGCTTCGGAGAGCCCTCAAAGCCAGGATCTGCCAGGTCCTGCGGACGCGGCCGGGCCCTGAGGACCTCCTCCACAAGTTGAAGTTGGGCCTGCCCCTCTACAGGGGGAATATTTAAACGCGGCTTAAACGAAGTCTGGGGGCGATTTGTTGATTACGTGTTTTTTTGACAACGAGCACGTTCTGAATCTGACTTACTTTTCGTCCCAGGCCCGCCTGTAGGAGGACATGCCCGACCTGATGCCAGGTCTTGCGGAGGCAGCCGGGCCTTCAGGTCTTCCTCGAGTAGAGGTCGGCCCCTCGCCCGGCCGCTCGGCCGACCCCGCCGGCGCGGGGGGGGGGGGGGGCGCGCCCCGCCCCCCGCCCGCCGCCGCGCGCGCGAAGACCCTGGGCGTCGTTGCCCTCTTCTCGTCTCGTGCGAAGTCGGCCCTGCCCCTCTACAGAAGGAATATCCAAAAATAGTCCGACCGCAGTCAGGGGGCGACGTCTTTATCATTTTGGATGATTTATGAATATGTTTTGGATAGACCTCTCGTCAAAAATCGGCCTGTTGGGGGGCTTGCCCGACCCAAGTCTCGCGCGCTTGCCTGCCTGCCTCGTCTCTTCTTTGGACAGCGCGCCGCCCCCGAGGAAGACGCCCGGGGATGCGAGCGGATCTCGATAGTTGATAGGGTGGCCGAGTTTCTTCAAGAGCGTTCGGAAAGAGGTGGGGAGGGGGGGCAGGAGAGGAGGGGGGGGGAGCAGGGCCAGGAGCAATGGGCGCACCCTTCTTTGCACTATCATTATCCATCGCCCCCCCCCCCCTTCTCGCCGCTCGCTCCTCCCGTCCGGTTCCCGAGGGTGTTCCTGGGAAAGGTAAAAGCCCATGGGGGCCTTCCAAAGTTGCGAACCCTCATCCTTCATATTTTCTCCATTTTCCTCCTCCTTCCCCTCCACCTACTAGTCCTCCTCCTCCATCATCATTTGTCTTTGCGTCATTACTCCAGGAGGCGCGCGCGCGCCCGCCGCCAGCTTGGCTCAAACGTCCATTCGATATCATGACGCATAGACAGACAAAGGCCGCCGCTATGCTCTTACCAGAGCCCCCGAGACTTCGACCCTTCACCCGTGCCACCCGCAGTCATAGTTGGCAGCGGAGCTGGGAGCGATCTTAGCTCGCGATCCACGGGCAGCGGAAAGCGCGGGGTGGAAGCCCATTCGCACTTCCATCAACCTCCGCATTGGTGCCACCATCCATTTCATGAGCAGCTTGTGATCATGGTTCTGCTGCAGGCTTTCGGGTTATTCGCCCCGGGCGTTCGCCGATGCGACGAATTGCGCCAGACATTTGCGAAACGGGAGGGGCCCGTTGCGAGGGCGCCAGCAGCTGAAGGCTACGCGATGACAAGCACGCGCCACGGGGACGCCACGACGTCTCTCCCACGACCCACCCCATCCCAAAAGAGCATTGGCCGTGGCTTCGCGCTGGGCATGACAGCGAGCCACCAGCCTGGGCTAGCACCACGGTTCGCGATGTGAACGGCAGTGTCGGATTGCTTCTTTTCAAGCACGCCGCACCACGCGAATGGAACCCTGAACGCGAATGCTCCGATTTATTTCGCCTCCCGTGGCACCAGTCAGGGGAGACTTCACCATCATTGTTGTCGCCTGCCTCGACATGGCGCGCGTCCCTGCGCAGGCCCGAGTACCCACGCGTTTCCGCAGCTCTCGTCGTGATGGGGTCGTATCGAAGTAGATATCCATTTATCGCTCGTGGCAGCATGTCCTTATCACCAGCCTGATGTCGCCGATGCGTGTTCTTGTCCCGATTGTGGACCGCAGCCAGCTAGACACGCATCCGGCGATCGCTGCAAACACCGCGCGCAGACGCAGCCAATGCGACGGCCATGCCACGACCATTGCTCACTTGGTTTTTTCGTCCCATCCGCCCCTTTCAACCAGTTCAGCAACTCCGAGCCGCCGCATGTGGTCTTCTGGTTCTTCAGCGAGGCGAATTTCGACGGTGACCCAGCTGCGCTGTCTACGCCGACCCTCTTGCAGGATGAGGCGTCCTGGCACGCCGCTGGCACCTACTACTGTCGCGCCGCGTGCTGCCTGGAAGCGTTGTCACAAACTTCCCCCGCAGAAGCAGGTGGCCCAGCCTGCGTGCCACGCAACGCGCGGCCCTGGCCACCGCCGCCTGCCAGCTTCACTACAGGCACGCCGTCCGCTCACTTACTCAACAAGGCAGCAATATTGAGTACGATTGACAGGCAATCGGGGCAGAGCTGCGCAACTCACTTGACAACGAGATATGCTGTCCCACGGTCTGGTGCATGCTGTGCGCCATGACGCTCGGGCGCACGATGCACATAATGTATTGTTCCAGGGGCGCTGACTCGTTTGTTGTGTCTTCGGCCGCAAGATCACGGTTGCGCCTTTCGCTGTGCCACTCGGTCTGGCACGCGGCCACGCGGCAACTTGTGCACCGTTTGCCACGGAAGTTTCGGGCAGAGAGGTGAGCGCGGTTGCCCCGTCAGTGGCGATTGTCCTATCACCCAGGATTCGCTGGTGGGGCGTACGCCTGCGCATTGTCAGTGCGCGGCGGTGCTGGCCTCGCGGCGCGCGCCACCAATGTGCACCCATGCGTTGCTCACCGCGCCCGGGGCGTCGTCTGCGCGGGGTGATGCGGCTGCGCAAGCACGGTGCGCCACGCCTTCGCGTTCCCATGCGCCGCGCGCTGCGCGACCCAAGGTTGCCATCCTAGCGGTGCAGCAGCTGGCGCGCCGCACTTGTAGCGTTGCGGTTGCAGAGGGTCCGACTGCGTCTGCTCTGCACGCGCGCTTGGCGCAGCGGCCTGTCTTCGCTGGGAGCGCTGCCACAAAAGCATTTTTCTACCCTTCCTTCTTCAGGCAGCACGAGACGAAAGGGCCGCGTCGCAGCGAATTCTGCGCCCAGGTAAGCGCGCGTCGCCAATGCGAAGATGAACGCGGTTCCACTTCTGACTGGCCCCTGGCAAAAGAGGGGGACTTGTCAGGACGCCGCCCAAGCGACGGAAAGCTTGCCCGCGCCGGCAAGTGGAAACAGCGCCGACGGCATGGCGAACGATGCAAGGAACCGCCAGGGCGACCGCGCCTCACCCTCCCACGAGACTCACGCGCAAGTCGCGGCGCGCGGATCTCCTGGCAAAACGACGCCGCAATCCAGCGAACAGCTCGTGCTGCCGCGCGTCGCGGCGGCTGTTGCTGGGCGACTCGGCCCCGTTCCCGCGCGTCGGACACGCGCCGCGCGCAGGCAAGCAAGGGCTTTTCAGTGTCACGCTGGGAAAAAATTGCTGCCGCATCGGTGCACGTTTTCCGCCGCTGTCGGAGCAGCCTGAAGGCCCAGCAGGCCCCAGCAGGCCCGCGGGGCGGATGCGCGCGCAGACGCTCACTTTTTTCCGACAGTGCAACAACAACAATAACAGCAGCAACAACGACGACAACGACGCCAGCAACAACAAGAGCAACACACTTCGGACCAAAATCAAACTTGGACGCATTGCGTGCGTTGAAAAATTTCGGAGCATCTACGGCGGCTCACAAGTGGGCGGTAGCATTTACGACGCAAGAGCAGTTACTGCTGTGACCTGGCATGCTAGGGTTACCCGCTCGTGCAGCGCGACCGTTTTTCCATCGCCGTGCCAAGGCCCTACGCGCGCGCGCGCGCGCGGCTGCTAACGGACGCCGCGCGTTCCGCGCCAGCTCTGAGCGCGACCTACTGCAGGCCCGCATCGCCGACAGTGGGAGCGATTCGGTGCGCCCGCCGCGGCGCACCAGTCGTTCGCGACCTGGCAGGTCGCGAACGGTTGTCCTGCTTCGCGCAGGTCAGACCTGCGCGAGGCAGGCCAACAGGGCCGGGGCACGCGCCGGGTGTCTGGCACGCCTCGCCCAGCGGATGCATCGCAACAGGGCCCGCGCCATCGCCCGGCTCGGGCCCGTGGCGCATCTTGCCTCGGAGTCGCCACTGGCGGACAACGCGCCACTGGGTTTGCACCGCCGCCTCTGGCGGGCGCTGCCTGGGGGCCGGCGCCTGCGACTACGCAACAAGAGGATCCACGCCGTCGCTCAGCGCAGGATCCCAACGCGCCCTGTTGAGAAAGTTTCCGGGGCACGAGCATGTCGCGAAACCTATCTGCGGCAAGGTTCACCGCGCGCCCTGCCATGAGCTGCCGCCAGTGCCCACTCCATCACAGCGGCTTGCGCAGTCATGCGGCACGGCCCAGCTGGCGCCGTCAATCCTACAGTCTGTAAAAGGGGGACTTCTATGAAGAGCCCCACAACCACCTGGCACAGCACCACCAGCGCCACTAAGACGATTGCAACGGACGGCGCACCGACGACGCGCGCGATCTCCACGAAAGCCACCATCGACGACGACCATAACCTACGGCACTGCGCGGTTTACCCCAACGAATACGTGCAAGCCAAAAGCGCGCGAGTTCGGGCCAGGCTACTACTGACTTGGCTGCGCGCCAAGCAACTCTGCGCCGCTTGAGCTGTCGGCGCGCTTGCCCGCCTATCGCGGCCAGGCCAGCGCCCGAGGCAATGGATGATTCGCGCACGGTTGACGCACGAATGCGCGATCGCGTTAGGTCGGCGCCGTTGCTCGCGCGCGCCGGCGCTCGCGCGGCCGACGAGACCCAGCGCCCGGCGCGGAACCTGAGAGCGTTGGTCCACGGGGCTGAGTTTCATCGACCCCAGCTGCATGAGCAGCCAACGTTGGGCGATCAAGTGGTTCGCTGACGGCCTGGTTCACCCATGCGCGGCATGACTGAGACTGTGTGAACGTGGAGACGCGACACTGACCGACCGTCGCCAGTCCACCAGTGTGTCGAGCAAGGAGGGGCGCGCCATTCGCCCGCAGACCCCGACTCGCTCCCATTTCTCTGAAGAAATTGCGAGCAATTACTTCGCCCCTATTCTTTGGGGGACGCTACGGATGACTACTCGCTCCCATTTCCACAGAGGCACGACGACTCATCGTTACCCATGTCTGATTTATTGGAGCGGTGGGATTTTCGGGAAGGTTACGATTCTGACTTCTAGCTTCCTGTCATTGGGACACGCAACGAGGCTTATGAAACATGCGCCACCAACATCTGGCACCTGTCACAGGTCAGAGAAGCAGATCATGTCAACCAGCGCGCGCACGCCCATCGCGCGCATGGCCCTGGCCAGCAACGCCGACGAGAACCATGGCAGAAATTTGGCCAACTGCTGGATTGGCCATCAGTGTCAGCGGTAGCCACACCTCGGCTCTGATCAAGTACCTGGTGCAGGCTGTCTGGTAACCGTTATTTGCATGAGGTGATCCAACAGGGCACTTGACCCTAAGATGTTCCGGGCCAGATTACAGGGGCAAGATTGCACAGGAGATTTCTGCTACGCTGCCAGGACAGCCCACCTGGGACTTTCACCGTGTGAATAGATGCACGCGCGTCGACGCCTTCGCCTCGTTCCTCTGCTCGTCTGCCTACGGACGGTCAGGATCGCCCTGTTCGACCACGCAGCGGCAGTGACTCCTTCGTGATAGTACCACTTCTCTCAGGTGCACAAGCTGCTGTCTGGGAGCGTGCGCGCCAGGGGGAAGCGCGGAGCACGCGGCGCCTGCGACCTCGCGCGCCCGTTCGGCGCCTTCTACGAGAAGGAAGGGGACGAGTTGACCCTCTGCGTCGCAATCGAGACTGGCGAAATGCACGAGACCGACTGCGACCGCACGCCGACTACTTCGCTTGCAACGCCGCCCGCCACCAAACACGCGACGACCACCGACAATGACGTGCTCTACCCGCTCTCGAATAGAACCCCGCGCGCCCGCCTGCCGCCATCGCGGCTCGCGCGCGCGGCGCTGCCGCATCAACGGTCGGTTGCGAATTGACTAAGGAACGCCGCAGTCCTCTGCAACTTGCAAGATGCCGGGCCGACCCGGTGGCCCTGCCCGAGCAGCATGGCCCGGAAGGGGGTGCATGGCTGCGCGCCGCGATGCGGTGCGCGTTTCTTTCGCGCCGAGCGTTGTGGTGCCGCTT
This sequence comes from Prorocentrum cordatum, assembly GCA_963575745.1. Classification (NCBI taxonomy): domain Eukaryota; class Dinophyceae; order Prorocentrales; family Prorocentraceae; genus Prorocentrum; species Prorocentrum cordatum. The sequence continues at coordinate 475,724 of CAUYUJ010020582.1, read as the reverse complement.
TCTTGCTCCTCGCGCGCCGTGGCGCCGCGCGCCCCGCGGCGCGCGCCCGCGCGGCGCGCGCCCGCGCGGCGCGCCGCCGCGACGCGACGAGCAACGGGGCCGCGCGACACGCGCTGCATGGCCTCGCCACCACGACGTGGCCACGCAAGGCCCGCGCCCGTGCACGGCCCATGCAAGTGGACTACAGCTGTCACGACGACAGCGGCGACCACTCCGTCGACCACAATGACCTCGACTAGAGCGACGACCACGTCGACTACAACCACAAGTACGAATACAGCAACCCCGTGGAAATTAGCACGTTAGGGGTTCTGCCGCGGGATCGGATTGGGAGCAGCTCGCCCCTGCAGGGTGTGACTTAGCTGCCCCGAGTGCACTCCACCTACGCGCTCTTGCGCGCTGCTCAGCTCGTCGAGGGCATCGTCTATGCCCACCGAGGCAGCTGCGCAAGCACGGTCTGCTACGCCTTTTCGCTCCCCAGCGGCGCCGCCCATCCTAGTCCGCTCGAACGCGACGTGCTCGCAGACGCGCGCCGGTGCATTGTCCCTGACCGAAACAGCTAGTGCGCCCAGCGTGCACGGCGCTGCATGGCCCTCGAGGCCAAGCGCATGATTCGTCTACCCGCGCATGCGCCGCACGCACGCACGCGCGCCGATCTCTGCGCCTGCTCAGGCCACTGCGCGGCAGAAGCCAATGCGCGGATGCGGAACTACGACGTCGCGTGGGAAAAGTGCGCATCGCCCTTCCTGGAGTTCCTGACACACGCGGTAGCCAGTGCCACCGCGGCCGCCATTCACCATTTGGGCTGTGAGCTGGCGATCGCTGCGAGGGTTACCCTGGAGCTGGCATTCGCAGCGAGGACCAACTTTAAGTCATGTGCATATGGGTTGCTATGCCAGTGTTCTCTATGCACATTCTACGCAGTCGTCCCCGCAATCGCGCGCGCCGATATTGCGCGCCAGCCTGCATCTGATACATCGTCCTGTCTGTGGTTCGGCCTGGCTTGAGCACCGACGTACGACTTGCAAGCGCGAGCCCGACTTTTGGGCGACTCGCGCGATTCAGCGGGCGCGGCCGACTTTTGGTCGAGCCATCACGGCCGCGGGCCGCTCTCGTGCAGAACGGGTGGATGTCGTTGACAAGGCTAGTGTGTCTCACGCGCGCAGCATGGCTCATTCTGCATCCCCGCGTGCGCGCGCGCCGCGCAGGGGCGCACGGTCAAGGACAAGTGACGAATTGTCCCCCGTGATCCGCCGAGAACGCTCCTGCCCTAGCCGCCCGCGACCATCCGGCCAGTCAAGCTCAGGAGCTGCAGTTTCTCGCGGCCCTGGCGCCCGACGCGCGTCGCACGTCCCCGGCGCGATTATTGCGCTTGGCAGCCCAAGCGCGAACCGCGATTCATGGCGCGACCCTCGCTCCACCTGGGCCCAGCCTCATCACACAGAAAGGCCTTAATCGTCAGAACCACCAGGCATGCATCCACGCGCGCGCGCACACGGGAGCGCAACTCACTGCGCGCAAGAAGACGTCGCCAACGATATTTGCTTGGACACCTGCCGCGAGGACGAGTGGACCGCCAGCCGCACTCTCCGAATCAAGTGATTCACGCGCGGCCCTGACTGCCTCCGCGGGACAGCTGGACACCAGCGCCCAACACTGGACGACAAGATCACCGAAACGATCTCCAACAACCAGTAGCGTGAGCGTGGCCAAGGGGGCCACCGCTCGAACCTCCTACACGAGGACGTGGGGCGACAATTCAAAACTACTTACGCAGGCCGAGAGATTCTCCTCTTGAGCCCCACATGTCGGAAGCGACCCGACGCGCCGATCCCCTCTGTTCTCCTCCCACCTCTTCTGGCCTCTTTCCTCATCCTTCCCCTCTTCATCCTGGGAAGACCCCCCTCTGCCGTAGAATCATAGCATTGGTCTGCAAATCCACAGCTCCGTGGATAGCATGATGCTTCATTTGCGGTGCTCCACGGATCCCATCTCCCCTGGGTCCCGGATGTTAAATATTATTACATATGTTTATTCCCGGGAAATAAATGGATCCATCGTTCTTGCACACACAGGAAATTGGATCCGCGCAGCACAGAAATTGGATCCACGAAACTCCCACACCCGAAAAAAAGATCGAATTGGATCCATTGATGTTCTCATATGTTTAGTCCAATGGGAAAAACTTTCGGCTTGGGGATGGGGGGTTTAGCACAAAGAGTTGGCGGCTTAGCACAAAGTGTTGGCGGGGGAGACGCAGTTCGAAATCCCACTTGCGCAGGCCGAGAGATTCTCCTCTTGAGCCCCATATGTCGAAAGCGACGCGCCGATCCCCTCTGTTCTCCTCCCACCTCCGCTTGCCTCTTCCCTCATCCTTCCCCTCTTCATCCTGAGAAGACCCCCCTCCCCCGTAGAATCATAACATTGGTCTGCAGATCCACAGCTCCATGGATAGCATGATGTTCCATTTGCGGTGCTCCGCGGATCCAATTTCCCCTGGGCCCCGGATGTTAATTATTATTATATATTTATTCCCGGGAAATAAATGGATCCATCGTTCTTTCACACAGGAGATTGGATCCGCGCAGCACAGAAATAGGATCCACGAAATTCTCCCACACCCGAACAGGGATCGAATTGGATCCATTGGTATTCTCATATGTTTAGTCCAAGAGGAAAAACTTCCCGCCAGGGGACGCAGTCAAACATGGCCCAAAGGCGCCCCCATGTTATGTTTTAACTATTTGGAAGACTCCTCCCGTAGAGGGGCAGGCACGACTTGAAGCTAAGGAATTGTCCGCCTTCCACACCGCCCCGCCTGCTCATCTTGCAGCGCTGCCTTGCCGCGGGCGCCGGCGCGTCGGCGACCGGCCGCCGCGTGGCCGCCGCTCCCCCCGCGGACGGGCGACAACCTGCGCGCGCTCCTCGGCGCGGACGGCCCTGCCGGATACGGTGGGGGCGTTCGTTAAGGATCCATGCCCAGGAGGCTTCAGACCCTGAAGGGCTCCTTATCTGATGAGAGTGGCGGCGAGATCCATGCCCAATCCACGATGGGCTCTCCGCGGGCTTCCAGACTCTAGGTCCCATATCGAAGGTTCCCTTATCCAGTACCATCACACCGTGGATACGTCCACGTCCGCCCCCGCTGGAACGACCGCCCTTGCTGCTCCGCGCGGAGGCAGATATCTCTCGACCGCCCTTGCTGCTCCGCGCGGAGGCGGGCCTGGCGCGCGGCCGGGACCTCGCGGCCATCAGCTGCGTCATCACGACTTGGCAAGAGCAACTGCACGATCTTGGTTGACTCTCTTGATTTTCGCCCCGGATTTCGAGGCGAATTTTGTGAGGATTTGTTTGGGCCAGGAGTGAAGGCTAAAGCAAATCCACGCGAATTCCACGTCGTTTTTCACTCGCCGTTTCGCGGTTTTGCATTGGCAGAAATCCACGCTAAAATCCGTTGCAGCACGTCTGCAAGGTCGGCGCAGTGACATTTCCTCTTCGGCAGCGCGCGCATCGGTTTGAGCTGCGCTCGCCGCTGCGCCGGATCAGCTCCGACATCCGCGGGGCGGGGGGGAGCATCGGCGCCATCGGCGAGACGATGTGCGTTTCCGCGGCGCTGGAACTAGATCGGGCATGTCTGAATATTCCTCCTGCGTAGGGCAATGCCCGACCTGGCGCTGGATCAGAACTCCCAGCACAGCTCAACGCGCTTGCCACGCGGACGCAAGGGCACAACTGCTGTTCGGCAAATGGGGAATGGCCCTGGTGGCCGGCTATGCTCAGGTTCCCAGAGGCCCTCTGGGAACCCGATTCAGGTCTGCTCTGGCGACGACGTGCGCTTCCTCGACGCCACGCATACAGGCCGCGAGAAGATGGGCTCAGAGACGTCCCGCCTCTCGAGCAGGGGCTCATCGGATCTCGCCGCCACGGCGGAGGAGGCCTGGGGGGGGGCCTGGTGGCCCCGCACAAGGCTAAGGCGATCACGATTCCGAATTTCGAGACGTTAATGCATCTGCCCACCGATGCCCCCCCAACCGACGCATGCTCCGTCTGGGAGAGCATCGAGAGCGATCGCATGCAGATGGCAGGGGGCCACGGAGCGTTCGTTGCCGGCCAGGGCGCCGAGCTCGAGGACATCGCGGACGCGGCGAAGATCTTGGAGGACACCTGGGCGGCCGCGGCGCAGAGCTGCAGCTTCACGCAACGCTCAAGTTGCGGTTCGCAGACGCGGACGTCCGTGAATCTGAAGAAGCTGGAGGCCAGCTCCGCGGTGCAGCAGTTCGCCAGGAGGGGCCACCCCTTGGACATCACGCCGCCCGCGTCGCACATGCAGGCGGCGATGCATCTCGGCACTGCTGCCGACGAGGACCGTTCGTGCAAGAGGGGCCTCAGCGCGGACATCATCGTTAAGCCGGAGTCGGAGATCTCCGAGTCCGCCGAGGATGGGCTTGGCACGGCAGTAAAGGTCCCATGCGCGACAGTGCCCAGCATTGGAGGCTACTACCCTACACTCACTCCTCCCTCGTCGCTTCCGCGTCAGCCCTTGGAGTGGATGTTCACTCGCCGACGCAGGCCTGGCGGCGCAGCCGCCCGTTGGGAGCGGCGAGCGCGGCGCGACGCCGAGTTGCCCAATCCGAGCCAACGCGCACACATACATTGGCTGCGCCACCTCTGACAGCGCCCTCGCACGGACGGTTGCACGCGAGCATGTCGACGCGCCTTGTCCCGGGGCACTGCCGGCGAGGTCCCCTCCAGAGTCGCTCAACATGTGACATCAGCCACCAGGCTTACCGCCATTAGCCCGACAACGCCGCGCAGAACGACGAAGCTGCTGCGATTGCACTCGTCTCCACCTCGTGGGCAAGGGCAGAAGCCGAACCGGCTCCACCGCGCGGCTGCCAGCAGCACGGACCCCGCCGCGCCTACAACGGATCGATCGAAGATGCTCGTTGCTCCACCTGGCACAGCATCTCCTCCAGGACGCGCTGCACAGCGCGATTGCACGTGCGTCTTGACAGCAATCGCCGCGCGCCGATGGGCTTGAGCATGACTGAGACCGATGCGCCGTGTACAGGGTACTTGGCGACTGCGTTATGATGAGCGCCACGTTGGGGACCTGGCCGCGCACTCACCGCAGACCGCGTCCGATCACCATCGAGAACCCGATCCTCGCCATCAGTGGCCTTCAAGCCTCCCCGCCAACTGCCAGGGCTTTCTCGTTTCGCGGTAGACTGGCGCCACACTGACACCAACACGGGCGTCTTCGTCGCGAAGTTCTGGCGGGCACACCTCGTCGGGCAATCGAATGGTGCGACGGGCAAGAGCCTGGCGTTGGTATTTCAGCACCGCTCGACATGCGAAGTGCCCGCGCGGACGGCAGCGCTTCGCCGCAGAGGCCTGTGCTGCGCCACCGTCTGGGCCTCCTTATAAACCAGTCGGCATGCATCACGGCGGCACGGCACGTCGGCCACGCGGCCGCTGCGTCGGGCGCGATGGTGGCAGCCGACGCCCATGCTCTTCGAAGACAAGCAATATTGGGACAATTTCGAAAAGCCGAGGTGGGCACCTGCGACACTGTGCAGCTGTTGGCTGGATCCATTCAGCACGCGCCACGCCGGCGTCGCTGGGCACTCACAAGGCCAACGCGACGAGCAATCAACAGCAGTAACTGGTCAGCATCAGCAAGACACGCTGCCACGAACAGCTGGACGAACCGCCTACGATGCAAGGCGCGCGGGTGTTCTCCAGCCGCGAAGCAGCGCAAGCGCCGCAACGGCCAGCTACGCCCGGTGGCATTCACTCACCAAAAGAGAGCTGAAGGCGGGCAGCTACGCCGGCAGTGTGCAGGATGCAACGCCAGGGAGCGAACTTGGCTGGAAGGCACGACCAGCGCCGCGGCGTAAGCGCACGCCAGACACGACCTGTGCCGTGCACCCGCGAGCAGTGCCCTACTCCTGGCTGCCACACGCCAGGCAGGAACCAGAGCAAGGAGCTCGTCATCGAGGTCGCCATGCTGCAGGGGGCCTTGCGGTCAAACGACCCTGGCCGCAGACAGCTCATCACACGCACGCGCTGCCCATTGACGAGCACGCCTTGCCCCCCAGGGTGAACCTCGCCACCGTGCGGGCTGAGGCTACTGAGTCATGGGCAACTTGCGCGAGGCACCCGCCTGCTAGACGCGACTGCTGCGCGACGCAGCGACTGTCTCACCGCATCCCTTCGCGTGTTTTTCCATGACCACAGCGATTCGGTTGGACACCTTCCATTGCCCAGTCGCCCCGACTCGAATAGGACCCGCGCGCGCGCCCGCCGCCACCATGGCTCAAGCGCGCACGCGATAACATGACGTATATAAGCGAAAGGGACCGCCGCTATTATCTTAGCATTGCCGCCATGTCGTCTACCTTTCACCCATACCACCCGCAATTATAGCTCATACTCCTTTTCCTAATCCCTCACATCCACCCTTCAATCCTCCTCATGCTTCGTCTGCGGTTTGAAAGACTGTTGGGGTTTTGGCAACAGCGTCCCTTTTGATGTTCCATGTGTGTGTTGGCGGGAGATCGTGGATGCTTGCGGCCACCAAGCAAGGATCGAGGTAATCCTGTCAGTTCTTAATATTCGCCGAATGTGATCTCAAAGTGAACATGTGTCCCAAGAGGTGTTCGGTCGTTCCTCCTCATCCCTTTGTCCTTCCTCTCATCGGGACGTTTCGTGTACGGTGGAGATTTCTGACAAGGGCTCCACCACGGATCTGGACATTCCGACGATGGACCCCCACGGGGGGGAGACAACCTTACACCAACAAAGGCTCATCCTGTCAACCTCCCCCGTCCCTTCTTCGCGGACGCCAGGACGGCGTGGGCATCACCGACGCCAACATCGACAGCTGGATCAGCACAGGCGGACAGCCCCCCCCCCCCCCGGTTGCGGAGGAGGAGGGAGGTTCAGCGCGGGCGTTCGTGCTCGACCAGCGGCCTGCTTCAGAAATGGAGGCCCCGAGGGCGAGGAGCCCGGAGCGGAGGACACGGCAATCGTCAGAGGAGGAAAAGGTACCCATAGCTCTATCCCTTCGCCCGTTTTCCCGTTTTGGGGCTTCCTGGGTGGCCCTCGTCGTCACCGCTGGATTCGCCTCGAAATCCTGGTCAGACAACACCCCGGGGGAGGTCCAGGGAGTAGCGGTACCGAACTTGTGGTTTCCCCGAGTCGCCCGGCCGCCAGCGCTCCGCCCGTGCGCGCAGGCGCGCTGGAGGGCCGCGCCCAAGACCTGCCAGCCTGAGCATGAGCCAGAGCCCGAACCCTAAACCCTAAACCCTGAACCCTCAGCCCTAAACCCCAGATCTCCGACGGCGTTTACCTCGGCTGCGGCCTCTGAGGCCCTGTTTTCGGGCCCCCCGGGGCCGTCAGGAGCGGACCCAGGGCGAACCCCAGGCCCTGGGGAAGGCATCGAGGCCTCTGGGGCCGCGCAGTGACGAGGCCACATCGGCGGGCCCAGGCCCCCGACGTCCTCCTCCTCCTCTTCCTCTTCCTCCTCCTCCTCCTCCTCCTCCTCCTCCTCCTCCTCCTCCTCCTCCCCCTCCTCCTCCGTAGCCATTTTGGCTCAAGTTGGAAACCTTGCCCTGGGGCTTCCAGCTTGGACAGAGCCGACGGGGCGGCTCGAACGTTTTCAGAGTCACGGTCCTGTCAGCTCACGAGGGTCAACCACGGCCCGCCTGCTGGCAGTTCTTTTCGGCCACTCACCTCTCGCACATTTTGTCTCGAGGTGATGTCTAAGGATGCGGCTCCCTCGACGCCGCGACGCGCAGTAGTCAAATCGGTCCACAAGCCTACTGGTGCTCGTGCTCGCCGTGGTGCTGGTACAGGTGCCTTACTCACGCTTGGGGGGGGAGTGAGGGAGTGATATGTTCCGCATGGACGAGGACTCTGACATGGACATATCGGAGGAGCAGATCAGGACGGTGTGTGTTAGTATCCTCGCCGACGAGCTGGGCAGCATGTACAAGCAGTTCCAGGAAGTGGTCGGCTCGACAGTCTCTGAGACGGTGAACCGTGAACCCCAGTCGATTGCAGATTCCTCCAATGCCTCAAGCAACGTTCCGAAGATCTCCAGAACTTCACTGGCAAGCTGGACCAGCAGATCACCACGGGCGTCTGAGCATGCGGGGAGGCTCGCACCGCATGACACGCTGTTGGCGGAGATGGCGAGTCAGACTAAAGAGTTGCACTCGGCCCTCGTGGCAGCGAGCCAGCAATCCTCGGGACCGATCCAGGTCTCTTCTTCTACGTTTGATCGCGAGACGGACGGCGCCATCATTCGCATCAGTGCTGGACAATCTGGTTGCTCTCAATCAGGTTCAGCAGAAAGTCGAGGAGTGGATGGAGGAGATATCTGTCAGTGCTGTGATGTACGAGGCAACGGCTCCCGACCCCTCGAAGCAGTTTGTCGTACGGTTCAAACGTGTAGCTGGACTTTCGGCCCATCGGGCTGGTAAGCCGCTTGGCAGTCTTCGAGGTGCAGGTGGTGTGTGGAAGGTCTTCCAAGTCCCAGCGCACGCCGGTGGTGGTGAGGTACGATTGCACATCATGCGACAAGAACCCGGGCGCAAGGCGAAGCTCGCCATTCAGGAAGTTCTCTTTGGATTCTGGACAGAAAAGTTTCTTCGGCAGAGACCGTGGATGGCTGTCAGTTGGCTGCGGCGCCTTGTGCAAGATTGCCCCGAAGCAGTGGCGCGAAATGGCAGATATCATGTGGCACCAGGCCACGATTCGCAAACTCCAGCAGCAAGAGTTGGTCGAGAGGACCAGGGCGATTTTCGAGCCAGACGCGGGGCCCGAGTGGTGCCTGTGACAACTACGCGCGCCTCTTGCAACGCTCCTCGTTCCAGTTCCTGTGCGAGAGGGGCTTCAGCGGACGCATGCACTTCTGCGCGTGGAACGCACGTGCTCTTCCACAATATGAGGGTGCTCATGCTGCTGAGAGGCTCGGGTGTCTTCTGAGGCTTCGCCTTGGCTCTTCCGTCCCTGCTTTTCAAGAGGTTCAACATAATCATACCCAGCTAGAGTGTTTCCTGCGCAGGGTCCTTCCTGGTGCGATAGTTGTTATTTCGAGTTTCTGTGGGGGCGACCGCGCTGGTCGCATGCGAGGGGGCGTTGCGACTGTCCTCCCAGGCACCCAGAGAGAGAATGGTTATGCCCCGCCTCTCCCCCTCCCGGCGCGCCCTCCTCCGCCGCCGCCCCCATCCCTGGCCGTGTCTCGCGGGTTGTGATTCAGAGTGCCAGGGCTATGCTGATTCACTGGAACGCACATAATCATGATCTTTCTGTGGAACCAGTCAAAGACGCGCGCAGTAGGATGGGCAGGGGCCGAGCCGAGCCGGAAGCTAATCCTGAGGAGTGTGTAACCGCTGTCACAGGTGATTTAAATTTTGCGCGCGAGGAGCAATTGCGTTTCCCACCGCCGCCCCAGGCCCAAAGAACGAGCGCCCGCTGCAGGCGCGAGCTCAGAGACGCCTCGAACGCTCGATTTATTCACGCAAATTTCTTCGACATGCAGGCGGATGCTGTTGCAGCGATTGACAGTCTCTGGCGCGCGTGGCCCGGTGGCTGGATGGTTGCACAATCCTACTCGGCGGCGCGGGTGATCGGCTACCCCGAGGTGCTCTCGAAGGCCAAGATTCGTGACCATGTTGCGCCCGTAGGATTGCTGAACCTGAAGATCGCCCGATCCCGAAATATATAGCCAGACCCCTGATATTCAAGACTGTTCTCGGTTCGTACGGCCACTTGATGCAGATGCCCTTTCCCCGCGCGCTTGAACGGCGCAAATATTTGATGCAGGAGGCTAGCAGAGTTGTTCGTACACATCTTGCCTTCAAGCACCCGAGGGCCCCCCGCGCCCTGTTCTTGCTCGCTCGCTATCTGGCGCGTGCCCTTTGGCGCCCAATTTGCCAGCGTACCGAGCTCTGGATTGCATCGCGCGAAATGGCGGCAGATTCCATTCAGGCGAGTGGTCACCAAGAGCGCATGTTGCACCCGCCTTCGTTCCAGCGCTGGTCCAACGAAGTGCACCCTCGAGCTGCCGAACTCGATCGGGCTGTTATTCAGGCTTGGCTTGAACAGGGTCAGGATATTGGCTCTCGTATTCGTCGTCGCCAACAGCTTCAAGCGATCGATCGCAGGGCGAGCTCATGGGCCCAATTTATGCGTCGATCGACCTTGAGGGCCGCGGGGGTGGATGGAGAGAGGGAGGTCTCGCAGTCGGATCGCGCTCGAGCCTCGACCTTGCAATGGGCTCCAGTTTTTGCTTGCTAACCACGGGCTGCGGCTACGGCTGCTACATCTGTCGACCGCTTCTCAACTCCGGTCTCGTTCGACGACGCCCTGCCCCCGACCCTGGCTATGCTATGACGAGCTGCTCTTCGGGTAGGTGACTCTGCTCCTGGGTGCGACCAGCCGCGCTTCTCGGCCTGGCTGGCACGTCCATCTGGGCCACTGCTTTTGCGCGATGTTCTTTTCTGGATGCTCGCTGGCAACAGTTTATTTAATCGCTTCTCTCATTCCGCCGGCCCTGGAGCGCTATTTGGGGCCTCTTGGGGCCGTCTTGGGGGCTTCTTGGGGGCTTATTGGGGGCGTCTTGGGGCTCCTTGGCGGTGCGTTGGGCCCCCCTGGTGCCTCTTGGAGGGCTTTCGGGGGCCCCTTGGGGAGGGGGGAGGGGGGGGGGGGGGGGTGCGGTCGTTGGCAGCCCCCCCCCTCGGAGGCCACGATCCTCGCGAGTGGTGGCGGGAAATCGCTTCCCTCCCGGGGATCGCCCGGGGATCATCAGCGAGCGAAAAACTAAATAAAATCAACTTTTTCGCTGTCGGGTGCGCGTGTCCCTGGGCGGCTGGAAAGTTCATACCCCTACGGCGCCGCCGTGAGGGTGTAAACTTTCCAGCCGCCCAGGGGCAGTCGCCCCCGACAGCGAAAAAGTTGTTGTTATACCGTTCTTCGCCCGTTAAGATCAGCCGGGGATCGGCCGGGGCACTTGTCGCCCGGGGCCCCCCAGGGGCCGCCCCGCGCGCGCGAACTAGAAATGTGGTTAAGTAGTTTCCGGAGATCTCAACGCGCATCTGGTCAGGAGCTTGAGACGGGGGTCAACGCAGACGGGTGTCAGCCAGGGCGCCAGATCCTGCAGCACCCTGCGAAGACCCCCTCTGGCTGACCCGGGTTTGGGAGCCGCTCGTGGCCGCGAGGCGGCCGCGCATATTGGCTGACCCGGGTCTGCGAAGACCTGCGTTGCAGTTTTTTTCCTGCATTGCAGTTTTTGTTTTCCTGCTGACCCGGGTCTGGATTGACCCGGGTCAGAAGATCCCCGTTCTGGCCCGTTGGGCCGGCGAATTTATGTCCGTGCATGTCGCGTTGCAGGCGTTCTTGCCCGATGGGGGCTCGTCCGCGGACTCTGCTGCTGGCGAGCGTGATCGCGAAGCCGCTGCTGTTTGTATTTTGGGCATTCGGAACGCCAGAATTTAATTTCTGACGGCGGTCGCCAATGTCGGGTTTGTCCCCGGCGACCAGCGGGGATTAAAGAGGGGGGAGAATTTCTGCGTGAATATCGCGGAGGTGGACGCGCTTGCGCGAACACACTCGGTAAGACCGTCGGCAAGACCTGAAGCGGGTAATGAGTGCCTGATTATGTATGTCCTTGACTATGTGCACGCGTTCCCTGCGCACTCGCAGGAGTTCGTTATGCTCGTCCTGAGGAAGATAGGTTGCCCGACAGCGCCCCCGCAACGCGCGGGCATCGCGCGCGACCCGGTCGAGGGGTTGATATCTGCACAGGGGCGATGGATTCGTGCGTTCTGGATCCGATCCGACATCATGCGCGGGGATGTGCTGTCTGGCTTTATTTTTGCTGCTGCTTTGTCTCCCGCTCTGCGGGGCCTGCACCGGCGCCTTGAGTCTAAGAAGCTGAGTATTAAGCGAGCATGTGCTGATGATCTTGGTGGGTCCTTGAAGGAGTGGAAGGCCCTCTTCCAGCTTTTCCGAGTGATCAGTGCGGTTGAGAAAACGGCCCACTTGGTTGCGAAGCCTAGCAAGTGCGCGATCATTCCTGTCTCGGGCAAGTTTCCGGAGCCCCTCAAGAATGAAGCGCAGAAGTTCCTCAGCGCGTTTATGCCTTCGTTGTCCTGCTTCGCAATTGAGGGGAACATGTTTGACCTGGGGATATTGGCTGTGCCGTCTGCCTCTGCATATAACTCTTGGGATCCCCATGTCCAGAAGTATCGTCATGTGTGTCGAGCTATTGGCAAGGGTGATACCCCTACTTCTGTGTCCAGCGCGCTTTGCTCGACCTGATGTGCATCGGTCTTGAGTTGCGTGATGCAGTTTCTCCCGCCCGCAGCGCGTGCGAAGCAGATCGAACTCGGCGCCCTCTCGCAGGTCTTCAGAAGCCCTCTTGGAACGCCCATGGAAGCTGATTGGCTGCGTCATCAGGAATTGTCAGTGCGGCGACGTTGGCTCGTTCTGCTATTCGCACCTTTCCTGGGCATGCTCGAATTCACAGATGGCTTTGTGGTCAGAATGATTCTGCTCTTCGTGCTGACGAACCACGGCTTCCAACGCTACCTGCTGGGAAAGTTTCTCCAGGGCATTGGCGCTCGAAGTCGCATGCAGGACATTTGGCCGACGCCGTCCCTGGCGCCCCGCCTGAACGAAAGCGGCCTGATCCACTCTTGTCTGAGCTTGCCTCGGTTGCTGCTCGCGCCTGCCGCTTGTGTCCTGTGCCGTTCATGCTTTTTTCAAGCAGCAGCGCTGTGCGGCGATAGCGTGTGCCTCGTGCTTTGAGTCTAGATCTCTGGTCGGATTGCCCTGCCGGAGATTTCTGAAGTTTTTCCATGACCGCTCCTTGGAGATTCTGGGGTGCGGCTTTTAGTATGCCATCCAGACTTTGCACAGGGCCCTGCCTTCGTGGGCTTGGTCGCGGTTCCGAACGGCGTCTGCTGGTTGGCAGACGAGTCACAGGATAATTCACCCAAGTGGAGAGCTTGGATGTATTCTAGGTTGTGAGAACGAACGTGATAATATGAAGCACTATTTGTTTTGCCCCAGGTTAGCTTGGTCCATTTTTCCATCGAATACCGATCCGGACGGAAAACTACATTTGGGGAGCTGGGCGTCCCGCAATGGGACGGCGATACATTGGGGGGGGCAGCGAGGGGTGCAGAAAAGTGGCCCTCTGGGGCCCTGTAGGGCGTCTGAAAAAAATTATCGGGAACCCCAAAAATCGCCCTCGGGGCCCGAGACATTCACTTTTCCAGTTCCCCCTTCCGTTGGTCGCCCCCCGTGAGCCGACGCCCACTCGTCCACGACGGTCGGTCGTGATTTTAACCCTGATGTTGTGAACAGCCATCGCACCGCGGCGTTTCGCCCGGGATATGGCAGCGGCTTCTGGGGTCGTTTGCCGTCGTAGACCCAACAAAAACAATACTTATAAGAAGAAGAAGAAGAAGGGTCATATTATTTTTGCCCATACTACTACTACTACTGCTGCTACTACTACTACTACTACTACTACTACTACTACTACTACTACTACTACTTCGACTACTACTACTATTACTATTACTACTACTACTGCTACTGCTACTGCCACTACTACTACTACTACTACTACTGCTACTGCTACTGCTACTACTACTATTAGTACTACCACTATTACTACTACTACTACTACTACTACTACTACTACTACTACTACTGCTGCTGCTACTACTACTACTACTACTACTACTACTACTACTAGTACTACTACTACTACTACTAACTACTACCACTACTACTACTACTACTACTAACGACTACTACTACTCTACTAAACTATTACCACTACTACTACTACTACTACTAAACTACTACTACTACTACTACTATCTACTATACCTCTAACTACTACTTACTTAATACTACCTACTACGACTAACTGACTACTACTTTGACTACAACTACTACTATACTACTACTACTACTACTACTACTACTCTACTGACTACTACTACCACCACCACCTACTACTACTACTTTACTACTACTACCTACACCACTACTACTACTAAACTACACTACTACTACTACGAACTTACTACTACTACTACTACTACTACTACTACTACTACTACGACTACTACTACTACGACTACGGACTACGACTACGACTACTACTACTACTACTACTACTACTACTACTACTACTACTACTACTACTACTACTACTACTACTACTACTACTACCTACTACTACTACTACTACTACTACTACTACTACTACGACTACGACTACGACTACTACGACTACGACTAACTAACTACGACTAACTACGACTACTACTACTACTACTACTACTACTATACTACTACTATTACACTACGACTATTTCTACTACACTAGACTGACTATACTGACTACTACTACACTACTACTACTACACACTAACTACTACATTACGACTACTACTACTACTACTACACTACTACTACACCACCACTACTACTTACTACTACTACTAACTACTACTACTACTACTACTACTACTACTACTACTACTACTACTACTACTACTACTACTACTACTACTACTACTACTACTACTATTACTAACTTACTATTACTACCACTACTACTACTACTACTACTACTACGACTCCTACTACTACTACTACTACTACTACTACTACTACCACTACCACTACTACCACTACTTCCACTACGACTACTACTACTACACTACTACTACTATTACTACTACTACTACGACTACTACTACTCTACTACTATACTATCACTACCACTACTACTACTACTACTACTACTACGACGACGACGACTACTACTACTACTACTACGACGACTACTACTATTACTACTACTACGACTACTACTACTACGACTACGAATTCGACTACGTCTACGGCTACGACTACGACTACTACTAGTGCTACTACTGCTTCTACTAGTACTACTGCTACTTGTATTATTTCTCCTACTACTACTACTACTACTACTACCACTACTACTACTACGACGACTACTACTACTACTACGACTACTACTACTACTACTACTACCACGACTACTACTACTACTACCGCTACTACTACTACTACTACTACTACTACTACTACTACTACTACTACTACTACTACTACTACTACGACTACTACTACTACTACTACTACTACTACTACTACTACCACTACTACGACCACAACTACTACTACTACTACTACTACTACTACTACTACTACTACTACTACTACTACTACTACTACTACTACTACTACTACTACTACTACTACTACTACTACTACTACTGCTACTACTACTACTACTACTACTACTACTACCACTACTAGTGCTACTACTGGTACTACTACGACTACTACTACGACTACTACTACTACTACTACTACTACTACTACTACTACTGGTACTACTACTACTACTACTACTACTACTACTACTACTACTACTACTACTACTAATAATACTATCACGACGACTACGACGACTCCGACGACGACGAGTACCACTACTACGACTACTACTACTACTACTACTACCACCACTACTACTACTACTACTACTACTACTTCTTCTTCTACTACTACTACTACTACTCTGACTACTACTATTTTTTATTAATAACATAATTTCCACCACTATTAGTATGACTACTATTGCCACTAATAATACTTCTAAATCTCATAGTAGATATTCTTGTATTACGAACAAGAAGAAGAAACTCTGTAAGAAGACAATGAAGGCGAAAACGACATGCACGGCAAAAAGCGACTCATGCACGGACGTGGCGGGGGACCCGGCGTGCGGGCACGCCCGATGAAGGGAGCGGCGGGACGGGGGGGGGCTTGTGGGGCCAAAGGTCGAGGCAGTCTGACGTTACCGTGGGTTCTCGGCAGATGGAGGCCCCCTGGCTGTGCTGCACGAGGGAGGGGGGGGCTGGGCCCTGGGGCCGGGACGTGTTCTGACGCGTTCGTCGGTTCTCGTCGGTCTTCCAGCCTCGGGGTGCTTTCCTGCAGCTGAGGGCGCTCTGTGGCTGCCCGGACCCTCCCGAACGGCCGAGGTTTGGCCCGAAGACCAAGCGGTAGCGTTTATGTGGATACAGCCAGCCCGCACAGCAAGGATGAGCGAGTTCTACAAGATTGCCCTGGCATTCCTTCCATCCCTGGCCACTTAAGCCCCACTCGAAAAACGTCGCCTTTTCTAGACCGCCTAGATGGGGTCCGAGTAGATGGGGTCAGACGATCGCGCCGCATCGCCGATGCATCGACGATGCCGCTCGATGTGGAGACCGTGTCTCCCCACGCCTACGTCGCCGATGCATCGCCGACGTCGCCGATGCATCGCCGATGCATCGGCGAGGCGGCGCGATCGTCCGACCACATCTACTCCGACCCCTCTAGGAGGCCTCTGGCCTTTCAAGGCCCTTGCATCCTTATTGCGCATCCTTACTAGACGGTCGGACTGCAGGCTCAGGGAGGAGGAGCAGGAGGAGGAGGAGGAGGAGGAGGAGGAGGTCGCGCGCTGAGGCTTCCCCCTTGCCTCGTCTGCGGCGCGGGGCCGCAGCGGCGCTACGAGCGAATGGACGTTCCGAATGGGACGTTCCTTCCTCCTCCTCCTCCTCCTCCTCCTCCTTCTCCTCCTCGTTATCCTCCTCCTGTTCCCCCCCCCCCGTCCACATCATCTCGTTCCTCCTCCTCCTCCCCCTCCACCTCCACGCCCTCCCTCCCCCCCCCCCCTCGCTCTTCCCTCGCAAGCCCGCTTCCCGCAGCCCCCCATCGGCAGAGCTCCCCGGGGCGCCCCCAGCGAAGCTGCGGCCGTCGAGCTCCAGGGTCCGCGAGGGGCCCTTCATTTCGTTTGGCGCAGCCCTAAAGAGACACGCCCCAACGGCGTTGCTGGCGGCGCGGGGCTACCCCATGGGAGTGAACCCCACAGGGCGGCCCAGGCGCGGGCCCGTCGCCCTCCGGCGCCGAGCGCCCCGAAGGCGGCGCCCGTCCGCTGCCGTGGCCACACTGCGGCTCCAGGGCTCGCGGCCGGGCTCGGCTGGCTTCGCGGGGGTCGCGGCGCGGCGCGAGGCCCCCCCCTGCGGCGCCGCCATGGGCCAGTCGGAGAGCCTCTCGAGAGCAGACGTGCACAGCCTGGCGAACTTCTCGAAGCAGGACATCGCGAGGCTCTACAGTCGCTTCCGCTCGCTGGACGCCGACGGGAACGGGCAGCTCGACCCCACCGAGATCCTTGGCGTGACCGAGCTCACCGAGAACCCCTTGGTGCGAAGAGTAATCTCCGTCTTCGACAAGGACGACAGCGGAAACGTATCTTTTCTGGAGTTCGTGCTCGGCTTGGCGAAATTCACCGCCGGCGCGTCCGAGGAGGAGAAGCTCGAGTTTGCTTTTGCCATCTACGACGTGAACAAGGACGGGTTCATATCCAACGGCGACCTGTTCCAGGTGATGAAAATGATGGTGGGTGACAACCTGGGTGACGTGCAGCTGCAACAGCTCGTCGACCGTCAGCTGGTGATGGCCGACAGGGACGGCGACGGGAAACTCTCTTTCGAAGAGTTCAAGGAGGCGGTGCAGAACATCGGCATCGCCGAGCAGCTGTCCGTTGACATCAGGTCGTACTGAGCCCTGCGTGACCCCGAAGTGGTCCTGGGCATCGAGCCTACAAGCCAGCTCGGGGCAGTGGCCAGTCCTGGCCGCCTCCTTTGCCGCTTGGCACATTTCAGGGTAGCTGACGCCACGGGGCCACAGTCGGACGACAGAGGGGGGAGGGGGAGGGGGTACTGGGGGGGGGGGGGGGGGCGGAGTCTGCTGCACGCCGCTGGTTTCGGCCCCGCCGCCAGGCGCTTGCCTCGACGCAGTGGCGCTTCCAGCGCCGGGAGAATCAGCCATGCAAGCGGATTCGGCCGCGAGCCCCCCTGTGCTACTCGCCCATGTGGCCCGGCCCGGGCCACAGGAGCGACAGGGCCCCAGGTTTTCCCGGGGCAGAGCAAATCTCCGGCCCACCGAGGCCATCCATCAGAGATCCGTCAGCCAAGGCACTGCAGGCCAGGATTTTGTCAGATCCCGCGGGATTGGACTGAGACTGGAGAGCGCACCCACGGCTGTAGTTCTCTTGGGTGCGCCAACG
The DNA here is from genome assembly GCA_963575745.1 of Prorocentrum cordatum. NCBI lineage: Eukaryota > Dinophyceae > Prorocentrales > Prorocentraceae > Prorocentrum > Prorocentrum cordatum. The sequence continues at coordinate 457,543 of CAUYUJ010020582.1, read as the reverse complement.
TCCGTCCCCGCTTATTCGAAGAAGAACAATCGGCATAAACAAACGAGTTCGTAGCTCAGCGCGAATGTCCCAGATCCGCGCTGGAACTGCCCTTTGTGGCGCGCGGGGCGCGCCAGGGGTGGCGCCGCAGGCGCTGCCACGGGGGTCCATCGCCGATCCAAGACAGTCGTGCGGAGCTCCGAAACTTCATGTGTATACCGCTGTCTCTTCCCCGAACAAACGCATCCCTGGGCATCGGCACAGCCACCCTGGGCATGGGCATCGCAGCCGCACACCGCCACAATCCCTGGAAATGGTCATCCTCCGCCCTGGGGTGATGTGTGCGACCTCCTGTGTGGTCTATCAATGTCCCCGACTACGTGGCCCTGACTCCAGACATTGCGGGGCGCGAGCTTTTGCTTGTGGCGCGAGGCGGGGCGGTGTTTCCGCACGGCCGGGAGCCCGGGCAGAGCGCCGCTGCTGCGTGGGAAACAGAACGTCGGCGTCCGTCCGCAGTGGGAAGGATCTGTCGGGGGCTCGTGGAGTCAAACCGCATCGTAAGGATCAGTAGCAACTTCCCAATGACACCCCTGCATCCTTGCCCGTCTGCCCATCCTAACCCGTCGCCTTGGGCCATGGGCCTCCACCTTCGGCTTCAGCTTGGGCGTCCGAGGGCCTTGCATCCTCACCGCGCATTCTCATGATCCGGTCGAACCGTAGGGGGGGGGGTCATCCCAGGGTGGGGGTGCAGGAGGAGGAGGAGGAGCAGGGGGAGGAGGAGGAGGAGCAGGAGCAGGAGGAGGAGGAGGAAGCGGAAGAGGATGAAGAAGCGGAGGAGGAGGAGGAAGAAGACGAGGAGGAGGAGGAGGAGGAGGAGGAGATGATGATGAGGAGGAGGAGGAGGAGATGAGGACTAGAAGGAGGAGGAATTTTAGGAGGAGGAGGAGGAATAGCAGGAAGATGAGGAGGATAATGAATAGCAAGAGGATGCGGGGGCGCTCATAACGATGTTCCCCAACCCCGCCTCTGCCTCTGCCTCCGGGGAAGCACAACAACATAACCGAAGACGCACGGATTGTCGATGGGCCCCGTTTCCGTCTACAGAACCGGCGCGCGCCGTCGCCAAGTCGGGCGGCGTTGGCCTCATGTTTCAGGGGGAGAAAAAGGATGAGGAGGAGGAGGAGGAGGAGGAGGAGGAGGAGGAGGAGTAGGAGGAGGAGGAGGAGGAGGAGGAGGAGGAGGAGGAGGAGGAGGAGGTGGGAGGAGGAGGAGGAGGAGGAGGAGGAGGAGGAGAAGGAGGTGGAGGCTCCACGCAAGTGCGCGCGCGCCCCCGCTGCGCGGCCCATCCGAGAGTCCTGAAAGACGCTTTGGAGGCGCGAGCGTCAGCGCGAGCGCGAGGAGGAGGAGTAGGAGGAGGAGGAGGAGGAGGAGGAGGAAGAAGGGGAGGAGGGGGTTCCACTGCGCCGACAGCGCTGGCGACTTCGACCTGTTCGTCGAGCCTCGGCTCAGCTGAGCATGCACTTTCCTCTTTCACCCATTCAGTCCCTCTCTGAGCTCGAGGGAATCCCCTCTGAGCTCGACGGGATCTCATCTGACGGTGGACGGTGGCGTAAGCATCTGGGTGTCCAATGGCGCACTTTCGCGGGGGAGGAGATGGAGGAGGAGGAGGAGGAGGAGGAGGAGGAGGCGGAGGGGCTCTGACGTGGTGATGAGTCTAAAGATGCAGCGGTGCCACATCGTGGTTGTTTCTCTTCCGCTGTTTCCTCGCCCCTCCGAGCTCATCTGCACGCCATCCCCGACAGGGGGGCCTAGCAGCGCGCATCGCCGATGAGATCTGCACGCGTGCGTCGGTGACAACGTCCACGTCTCTCTTCGCCCTGTTCGTGCTCATGGCCCCACGCCGCGACCTCTGGCCATCCCCCCCCCGCCCACGCAGTGCACCGGGAGCTCACCAGCTGGAGCGAGGGCAGGGGTTTCTCCTGCTCCAGCCTGAGCCTCTCGCGCAACGAGCTGACGGAGCCTCCCCCGTATGGTAGTTTCGCCTCGTGCCGACCGACGGCGACCCCGGCGCCGGCGTTCCACGCTGAGCGCCGTTGGCGAATCCGAATATTCCGAATCGGTCGATGTTGAACGGTCTGACGTTTCGGAAACGGCCGATCGTTCCAGGTCAAACGATTCCCGCGGTGTCAGAAGCCAATGCCGAAGTCGGAACGACACGAACCTGCCGTATCTTTTCGCGGCGCTCCCATTTTTTGTAACAAGGGGTGCTACATTGGAAAGCACGGTATAATAGTTGTTAATTCGCTTTGGACGGGAGGAGACCTAGGAGGGGGAGCAGCAGCGGGCTGAAAGGCACGTTGAGATATTGTTGGGATTGGCACGGCTGTTGATACCCCCCTCCCGTTTGCCGCATGATGTAGGACTTCGGGCACTGTCGCTTTCGACTGTCGGCCTTTGTGGTTGACCCGCGAGCCCGAACAGCTTTCCCCGAGACCATCTTTGAATCGTCATGTGCGCCTCTGACTCATATTTTGGCCGTCTTGGGCTGTGTTGGGTCAGTCTTGATGCGGTCTTAGGCCGCCTGGGGCCATTTTGGGTAACACTTGGCCCAGATCGGGGAGCCCAGACGCGGGGCGGGGCTTCTAGGACCGCCTGGAGAGTGTGGGCTAGCCCATGCGGCCGTCGTTTGGCATCCTTCATTGCAGTCTGCACGATGAGGGGTGGCCAAGCCAACGCACACGTTGGATAGACAAGTGTTGCTGCTTCTCGCCCCAAGCAGGTCGGTACATTGGAGTGTGCTGTTGCTTGTCGTTCTTGTCTCATGCATCTCCGATTGCATGTGTTGAGGATTCTTCAGCGGTCTCACGACTGCCGCCTCGTGCTGCACTGTCGCTGTGATGTCTCGTGGGCCGTCCGCTCCCTCCTCCAACAGAGAACGTTTGGATGCATCTGGGAAGGCCACTGGAGGGTCACCTCGACGGTGATTCAGAAGCCTGTTGTTGACCTGTTGGGAGTCTGCGAACCGCCTCGGGGCGCCTTAGGCCTACCAAATAGCGATGCTTACTTCTTGTCCAACCATGAAATCGTGTCGGGCTGATCTTGGCGCATGTGTGGGCCGTCATGAGGCGGCATAAGGCATGGGGCATTCCACTCCTCCCTCGAGCCCTGTTGCCCCTTCTTTCTATCCCTACTGTCTTCTATCCCCTCTCCCCCGCCCTCCCACCGCCCGTCCTTCCCTCCCGAGTGATATATCCCCATCATGCCTATGTTGGCCCGGTCTAATATCGAACTGTTTCCTTGCCTTCCCAGGACAGCAGCGTCAAGAAGGTGATGCGTTTCCTCATCCAGACGCGCATATCGGTCCGTGGCTGTTTAGCACGATTGCAGAACTTGATTGCCCGGGTCGAGATTCACCGTGGCCAGCGCCTACCCCTAAATCGGGGTTTACGTCTGGTCGAAAGCGTTCGCGGTGGCAGCTATGAGACGCTCTGAGCACGATGTTCCGCCGTGATCCTCTTGTGGCTCGCCACTGGTCAAAACGTGGTTCGTATTAGCCCGCCTCCGCGAGCACCTTGCACGCACCAGTAATGTTCTAGCCAGACCTGCTTGGCAAAGGCTGATTGAACCTTCAACACGGGTGTAATGATGGGCCTTTAGAGGGGCGAGATTGACAAACAAGTCTCCTATCACAAGGTGTATCGCTCCGCCTTCGGAGCATGACGTTCCCAGGGGCTTGGGGCCGCCATGGCCTGAGGAGGACGGAGAGGAGGAGCAGGAGCAGGAGGATAATCAGAAGCAGGATGAGGAGTACGAGGAGCAGGAGGAAGACGAGAGGGAGTGGGATCAGGCGGACCAGAACGTGACGGGTTGGTGGAGTCTACGCCAAGGCAGTTGGCGAGTTTAGGGTGTTGATGGCGCCTGAAACGCGCCAAATTGAAACTCAGGAGCTTGAGAGGGAGGAGGAGGAGGACGTGGAGGACGAGGAGGAGGTCAAGGAGGAGGAGGACGAGGAGGAGCAGGAGGCGGAACAGAAGGAGGGGGAGCAGTGTGAAGGGAGGATGAAGGGCGGACATGGAGGGGGCTCAGGAGCTGGAGAAGCAGGGGAGGGATGAGGACGAGTGCGAGGGGAGCCTGGACCAGTACAGTAATGTATTTCGCCCAAGACAGCACTTGTTTGTCCTCGACGTCGGCGGGTACTGATGTGTCTGGGGGAGGCGAGGAAGCAATGAAAAAGGCACGATTGAGGGTCGGCGCCGGCGCCGCTACGAGAGGGCAGACAGGCTGAAGAGTCTGAGGGATGGTTCGTTTTTTTGTTCCCCTTGTTTTTTCTGGTGTACTCGTTTTGTGTTCTTTCCATTCTGGGTTCTGGGGGTCTACACCAAAGGGTGCCTCATGGCTGGTTTGGCATACCCTTGTGTTTTCTTCCATTGAAGTCGACTGCAAAGATGTCCGTTGCCAGGTAGCTTCCCCAGGTGGCGCGCCGGACGGCTTCTTGTCTCGCCCGGGTGCCGCGCCCTGGCGGGTTGCCGCGCCCGCCTCTCAGCGCCCGGAGTGCGCTCCTTCGGTGCCCCGTCACTTGCCGCGACTCGGGCGGAGTCCGGCCGTGGGAAAGCACGCCGTGGAGACGGGCGCGCCGTGCAGGGGCGCGGACCCCCGGGCGTCTTGAAGGGCAGACCGCGCGACCTGACGCGCTCACCCTCGCCAAGGGCGACAGCGGCCCAACGATGGGTTTCTCCGTTTGCAGCCGTGTGCTCACGCGCAGAGTTGCACGGTGCAGGCTTGGGTCTTGGCGCCGATGTCCAGGGGCATCGGCCAGTCCGCGCGCGCCTCTGCGAGGACTCTCAGGAGCGAAAGTTTCTTCTGATAAGGCAAGTGCCCAGAGTTTCCTGCCGAAGGGCCCGCGGGCCCACTCCCCGCCCCCTCCCGGCGACGAGATCTTTCGGACCGGAGGCTCTCACAGGTCCCTCGGAAGAGGTCCGCGCCGAGGCTGGCCCGCGCGATCCGGTGCCTCCTGGGCGCCGTGCTGAGTTTCAAGCGCTCCAGGATCAGGTCTGCGCCGAGGGGGGCAGCCACGCGCGGGCCGAACGGCAGGGGCTTGGCCTGGCAGACAGGAGACGGGCAACTTCAAGGATGAACGCCACGCCACCTCCAGGGAGTTTTTTTCACTAAGCTTCACATCGCCCGCGCGAGCCCGCGCCGTTTTATCTCGAGGGCTGTCGGTCGGGCCCGGAGGAGACTGCGGGGGCCCAGGGGCCCGCCGAAGCAAGGCGCTTTGCCGCGCGAGCCACAATACTTGCAGCGCTTGCCGAGCGACGCTGCATGGGGGACTCATTCACCGCGCCGCAACGTCTGTCCCGAAGGGGAGCACTTAGTGGAACTAGTGGAACCGATGTTGTGGTATTGGGCAGGGGATTTCTGCGACAGCGCCACTCGCCCTGGGGCGCCATGGATGCCGAGCTGGAGCCCTTGGCCTTCTTTTTCCCGAACCATGGGGTCTTGCGCTTTCCAGGTTGAGAAGACGCAGCAAATCACAGTTTAGGCAGAGGCCATGGAGGGCGGAGCTCGCCGAGCGCACGCCCACACCTATAAGATTTCAAGGGGGACATTAGCTGGAACGCGGCAGTAGAGGACGCGCGCGCTACCGATGCCAGGTTTCAAGCTCAGCCGGAGGCGGGTTCGGCAGCGCGGCGGGCCACCGGCGAACCAGTTCCTCGCATCAGCACGCCGCCCCTTCCCGACCGCAGAACTCCCGAGGCCCAACCAGGGGAACTCCTTCGGGCAAATATCGCAGGGGCTCAAGAGCGCCACCGTCGCCATCGACGGCTTCCACTACATGCGCCGCAGCAATCTGAGCTCGGAGGCCCTCGCGGTGATGTCGAAGCTTTCTGGCGCAGCGCGCAGGCGGAGAGGCCCCCGCCTCTGCCCCAGTTCTCGCGGTGTCGATTCTCGAGAAACGCGAGGGGGCGGGCACGGTTTGTTTGG